>JABSNV010000465.1:0-27500 GCA_024085815.1 Flaveria linearis
GACATGTGGAATTATATAAACTTTGGTTGATCCTGAACCCACGATGAGGTTCAATTCCTTAGACTTTATGTCTAATCTATGAAAATCTCATCAAGGTTTTGATTCTATGAACCAAGAAATTTGTGTGACACATAGACACCGTATTCTGGATTTCCTGGCAAAAGGCCTCGGGCTAAGGCAAGCATATCGTATAAATCTCATTGTGAGACCAGTTATGCTTACCTGGGATTTCTGGGATGAGTGATAAACTATGGTCAATACACAAGTCTCTAAGGCAATGGGTCAATTTACCTTGACGTGTCAACGATTCCAATGGTAATACGTTACCAAATGGAACCATCCTCTTGCATATTGAAAATTCTGAATCCTTGAACTGGTTTATCACACAAAGTTTAAATACCTTCTCATTCTTAACCTTAATAATATTCCTGTTAATATTGACCTAACCTACATTTCAACTCTTACGTTTTAAACGCTCAATGTGTAACATGTGACGGTATTGAACTCAGCGTTTCATGTAACTATTTCTATACCTTGACCAACGTGAACATGGATTTTTAATATACTAAAGAGTTTGGAATCTAAACTGTATGGTCTTTAAAACTTTAAACCGTTAATTATGGTTCTCAAATCTTCTTAGGATGTGTCCCACAACTAAGAACATGCAATGCTGTAGGTGGAATTCCTACATCTCGGAATACTTTGCTAATGATGTTAACTTTGTTAATTTACATATTATAAGTGGTCACTCACCTCATGATCGAATAAACTAATTATAACTATGTTATCACTTATAATACGCGTGTCTTAAGAAGGTTATGGTGATCTCATATCTTGAGAAGTCCTTGTATTTTTCTTCGATTGTGAATTGAATGTCACATCTCATCATGGTGTTGAATCATTCTTGTCCTGATTTCATCTTCCTGATTTAAGACATCCAAGATTTGAACATCATAACAAATCCTGTTACCTCGAACTTTGACCTTAATTTTGTAAGCATGATTTTCCTTTAGTTACATTGAGTAACTTGAAATTTTCTAAATTTCTAAGTGATATTCTTTTCCTTTCGTTGTTAAGTGGAACCTTGAACCGTCTGCACCATGGGAGATACAAGGGTGTGTAAGTCAATCTATGAGTAAGAACACTTGTGCCTCCTAACAAACGATTCTATCTCATCAAAACAGGTGATTCCTTACTTGATGATTCTCTATTCGTTTCGATAATGGTTTCTAATTGGTGTTTTATGAAATTTGTCCTCTGGATTAGGGAAATAGCGTTATGTGGCTGTGAACAATCGTAACTCTCACGCCTCGACGATTCCGCCGTCAAGGTTGGGGTGTGACACTCCACTACCTCCAGAGATGACTGAGCGCATAGCTCCTGTGACATCCCTGTTATCCCACAGGTGATGAACCCACACCAGCAACCTCCATCACAATGCCAACAAAACCTTCTTACCCATCAGAATCACTTACCAGAGACGCCCCAAACGAACCCTGTTCAATCTACTCTGATGAACAAGCTCCCACAGTTCAAACCAAAAGGGCTAGAGTGGAATCATGGGCTCCCACTCAGTCCGAGGTCACTCCATCCTTCCCTTGACCTCAATATGGGTTTTGATCCTCCTCAGTCTCAAACCAAGAGCCCGAACCCAAGCTTAAGCCTACTGGGTGAGTCTTTACACTCCCCTATGCAGCCTTCTAGGGAAGCCCCACCATAGGCCAATGCCTGTAGACATATCCCACATCGGCGTGGACAGGAGAGATTCCTGTTTCATAAGGAATGTCTAGCCTCTAATATCAACAACACGTTTTGGGCGTATTGGTGGATGAGAGGAGAACTCACAGTTAAGCGTGCTCAGGTGGGAGCAATCTAGGGATGGATGACCTCCCTGGGAAGTTTTCACCCGGGAAACCAAAGCAAATCCGTGAGCTCCTCGTGGGCGAAGCGGACAATATTGTTGGTGTGAGAGACCGGGTGTTACAGAATGGTATCAGAGCAACTCCTGTGTCGTTCGGGGTGTGGACATACCTCACCAAGGATGGACTTCTCGGGCTCATCGAGGACGATGAGTCCAAACAGGGGGTGCTTGTGACACCCTACACATATCCACATCGGCCGTGGACAGGAGAGATTCCTGGTTCATAAGGATGTCTGGCCTCTAATATCAACAACGCGTTTTGGGCGTATTGGCTGTGGATGAGAGGAGAACTCCACAGTTAAGTGCTCAGGTGGGAGCAATCAGGGATGGATGACCTCCCTGGGAAGTTTTCACCGGGCCAAAAGCAAATCCGTGATCCTCGTGGGCGAAGCGGACAATATTGTTGGTGTGAGAGACCGGGTGTTACATCCCGGGTCAGTAGGTTTAACCTCCTTATTTTTCACTGACCTTTTACTCCGTACTGTGAAGAGATACATTCTCCATGGCCATGAGTTAATCTACAACACCTCTGAAAGATCAACAGAGCCAAGAGAGATCCCTTGTCTCTAGCCCCCATTAGCAGCCAATTACTGAGGTGAGTCCCACTGATGTGGAGGGGACTCATGTAGGCTTAGCTGCCACTCTCAGAGTCTTTATTGAGCTCTCAGGACAGTGGTAACATCATTAGGACTGAGTCTACGGCAACTTGGCCCATGACATCTCTGAAAGAGATGACTCTGAGCAAAGGTATCCAGGGTGCCAGAAGCCACATCTGGTGTGAGACTGAGCATACTAGGTATGTATTCTCATCTCCCATGATTCTTCTCATGAAGATGAGGGAAGTATGCAACTAACACTCAGTACTTGCTTTCTAAGGTCTCCAACCTGGAATCACAGGTGAGGATCTTAGAATCAAGGACTGCCACTCAACAACTTGAGATTAACAATCTCAAGGCTCAACTAGCTGAGAAAAGACAGAGAGGTCTGTTAGGCATGTACCTATTCAGGTCTCAATGACTTCTTCCTCTAGTTCATCTCTCTCAAGAGATGCTACCAAAAAGAGGGAGAAAGTTCAGAGACAAACACTGAGGAACCACAGACCCAATCGCTTCTTCACAACTCATCACACTACCTGAGTCATCTCATCATTCCTAGAGATTGACTCAAAGATGCTTCATGATCTCTACAGACTTTTCACAAAGTTTGTATTGAGATCCTCCTTAGAGCAGCCCAGCCCTGACACCACACTTATATATTTTGGGGCTGAGGAGCTTCTAAGACTGACTGCACCTTCTACACACTGTGGAAGAAGTTGGTCAACCTAAGGTCCACATGGAACCCGAGATTAACTTCGAAGGGGAAATGGGGACTGATGGCCCAGCACTAAAACAGATGAGACAGAACTTGCAGCAGTCTCATCTTCCGAAGCTCAGGCTGAAGCTTCCGAAGCTGACATTAAAGCCTCGGAAGAACAAGAAAAGACTTCCGAGGCCGAAATAGAAGCTGCGGAAGGCTTATTCCAGATGTCCGAGGAACTGACCATCACAGATGTTATTGCGAAATAGCATCTGAGGTGAGCAGGGAGGACATTTCTGATATTCCTCCAACCCAAAACCAGCTGAACTTCTCTCTCAATCTGAAACCCTCTATCCAAGAACCACCACAGTCAAGCTCTGTCAAAGACAAAGGCAAAGGAAATTAACTGCGGAAGAGCTTTAGGAGGAGGAGAGGATTGAAAAGCTCAAGAAGAAGGTAGGTTTCCTACTGAGAAACTGCTAGCTGCTAGTTCTAAGGCAGCTGCAGTCAATCAGGAAGAGATCAACACCAGAGAAGAACAGCACTCATTGACCAGCTCATCAGCCTAGGAGCTGCCAATGAGGAAGTACTACTCCTGCTACCACTAGAGGAGTTGGTATCTTTTGGAGGTCAACCCGGCTAAGGCAAGAAGAAGAGCCAGGTTGGCCTTGGAGAGGGAAGAAGAAGAGCGAAAAGAAGCAGCCCTTAAGCTGAGAGAGGATAGGATCAAATTACTACACTCAAGAGGCTTCAGTCTTCCTGAACTGTCTCCACATGATGATGACATAATCCTGCTGCTCCACAACAAAGAGCAGGATCAAATGGAGAAGGAAAGGAGAAAGCTGCCAGGGAGAAGATGAGGGAGAGAAGCAGGGGAGGAAGAGAAGGGGTCACTGCCACCAAGAAGTCCAATGACAAAGCCTGGATGAAAGACTATCTCCGGCCCATGGCTTCTCTGGTAGGCAGGTGGACCTATGTCCGAAAGGACACTCCAGCGGATGTCGGTGAAATAAAAGCTGACATCCGTTTGGGAAAAGGAAGGAGATGTACAGGAGGGTACAGGAATGTGGTTCACCCCAGCCACTCAACCACAGCCAACCACTAACCACAACCCACACCAGAAGAACCAACTCCATTTCCCATCAACTGAACCCCTGATGAAACCTTCACCCCTAAACCCACAACACACTACCACAACTATCACATCACCTCAACCACCCAAACTACCCATCCTAAAACCCAAAACACACCCCAAAAACCACTAAACCTAACCTACCCAACAAAAACCAAGACCATCCCCTCAGCCTCCTCAACATCTCTCCTTTGAGGAAATAAAGGAGTTCAAGACAAGGCTCATCAACTGCCCACCTTGAGCAGCATCTCCTATGAGGGAGACCTTATCAACATCACCTAGTGATAACTCTTCAAGCTCCCTCACCCTAGGATAATTTCTTGAGTTGCCTAGAGATACCTTGGGCCAGGCTGCAAGACTTCTTGGTCTCAACTCCGATACCCTTAATGCTGAGGAGAAGAGACTAAGAAGGACTGGGGACTCTACTGGATCACAGAAAAGAGACATGATTTCTAGTCAATCTCCTAGTCCTAGGAAAGCTATAATCCAGTTGGAGGTTTGATGAATTCCTTCTCAGGAACTTTGTTGTGGAAAGGGAGAATGGAGAAACCAACAGGCTTAATGCCACTTTTCTCTACTGCATCTCAGCAATTTGACCTTGCTGAGCTTGCAAAGAAACCATTCTCCAATCCCTCCAACTCTGAGACTGCTGCACACATCAGAAATCATATCAGCGGTCTCCATTGGGGCTAACAAAGTGGAAGAGCCAAGATTGAAGAAGAGTTGAAGCTGAAAAGAGTGTGAAGACAAGGAAAGACCAACCACCAAAGGCACAGCCTTCTACAGATGGTGGAAGGTCCTGAATTGGAACCAATAGTTAGATGGGAATATGACTATAGTTCCCATCAACTGACTCTTTTCAGAGGGCCACAACAAGGGTACACATAATCCAAGGAGACAGAGTAGGTTTTGTCTACCAAGGATCTGTACAAGATTCTCAGCACCACATCAGGAAAGAATGAAGACCTGATAAACACTTACATTCCATGGTGCTGAGAGCTTTAGAAGAAGAGGGAAGTAAAGTTTTGGTAGCATCAGCCTAGGGGGAGTTTGTTGGGTCATGATAAGGCTGGTGCAACCAAAACCACTTCACATAGTCATTTTGGTACTACATTCAAGGGCTTCGAAGCTGAGCATGAGATCTTCGAGAGTCTGAAGAACAACAGCTGAAGATATCACTGAAGGCAACAGCTGAAGTCACCGCTGAAGGCACCAGCTGAAGTCAAGAGCTGAAGAGAAAGTCTGAGCTTCTGAAGACAAAGTCTGATGAAAGAACTGAAGACAAAGTCTGATGAAAGAGCTGAAGACAAAGTCTGAGCTTCAAAGACAAGTCTGATGAAAGAGCTGAATACAAAGTCTGAGCTTCCAAAGACAAAGTCTGATGAAAGAACTGAAGACAAAGTCTGATGAAAGAGCTAAGACAAGTCTGAGCTTCCGAAGACAAAGTCTGATGAAAGAACTGAAGACAAAGTCTGCTTCCGAAGACAAAGAAGACTCCAAGCCTCAGAAGAAGCAGTCTTCCGAAGTATAAGTGGCTTCGGAGGAAGTTATTCTTCCGAAGCATTTTATCCTTCGGAAGACCTTGCTATGACCAGCAGATAAAAGTATGGTCCCTGACAGTCCGCTGCAGACCTCTGATACAACATGGCATCTTCCTAAAGAGCCATGTTGTTGACCATACTTTATTCTACTGTTCACCTTTTTATGATAGTAATGTTACCAACTTTAGTGGTGACAAAGGTAAGTCAGGACATGTCCTGACTACCAACTCTCAGGCAAAATGTTTGAAAGCCTCACCTAGAGTCTTGTAGTATAGATGTAAGGTTAGAGGTGTCCAGCTGGTATCAAAGTATATCGGCTATAGGTAGTATATATATATCTTCTCCATGTAACTCATTAGATAAGTGATTTGAGTCCAAGAGTCTTCTAATCCTTTGAGTTGAGAAGCAATATATAAAGTACCTTGAAAATTTACATTCTGTGTTATTTACATAGTGCTTGTTATATTGTGATCAACTCTTCTTAGACTCCTGCTAAGTGTTGTTCAAGGTGAGTTTGAGAGAAAACCTTCTGTTGAGTGACCCATAATCGATCCTGCACATACCTTGATGATAATTTCATTTTTATGGATTGTAATTTTCTCAAATGAAACGACCTCATCAAAGTAGGAGTGAATTCTGGATTTTGATGAAGAAGTTCATTCGTTATATTTTGTTTTTGTAAAACTTCACCGTTAATATAGGATGATTTCCCTTACCTTAATGGAGCTACCTCGTCTTATTTCTGTGAATTCTCAACAATGTTTGGGATTGAACTTTTGATTTGGTAAGTTAGGGTCATACCTTGGGAATACACCATCAAGTTAGGAGTGAAAACCACCCTTGATGACTATTCTCATTTCTGATCTTCCACTTACCAAGGTTGTAATCAAGTGGACGAGAAACATGTAGTAACTCGAAGGGTGAAACAATGTTAGTGTTTCAACCTATCAAGCAAAGCATGATCTCTGAACTTGAAAAGAGACCTGATCGCTCTAGGCTAATTTTGTTTCGAGCTTGGAGCAGTTAAAATTCTTAATCGATTTCCTTTTCCTTTATATACTCATTTTTGATTTGATCTAGTTATATGGACCATTTATTCCTTACTTATCAACTTCATTTTGAGATATCATCAACACATGATTGTGTGATGGTAGCCTTCTTAAGCAATCTTTCTGCTAAATAAAGGACATTCAACTTATGTTTCATGTCTTTCTAGTCACGCAAATGTCCTCAGCTGTGCTTATGGTTTTGTTGAACTGCGTATGCAAACCGTACTTAGAAATTTGCTACCTTACAAAACATGGGTACAAATGCATTCCTTATTGTTTGTGTCACTTCTTGAATCGCTTTCGAATCCTTAACCTTGGAAATCTTTAAAACGCTAATTTGATTTCGATCAACAAGACTTGTTATTATCCTCATTGCGATGTGGATATAAAGGTTCATAAAATTTCGTAATTTGTAGTCATGGGTTTGGTATAAGAAAAGACATAACTTGGCATGTGTCCAAGTGTCTTACCTCACATATGGAAAAACCTAACCTCCGGTTTCCCGGGATCTCCTGCTCAATTTCCTCATCACCGAATGTATCTTATTTGGAGGTCATACTAAAAATTGGTGCATTATAGACCAATTGACTAATCTCATATGACTCATGTGAGATAATGGGTCGAGAAACTTGTATTGTATCTATCTCAATATTCGTATACCGTGGTATGGCGTTAAAACATCGATCGTTATTTTGGATGACCGATTCATTTTCTGCTTTTAATAATGTTTCTAACCATCGTCGTGAACTCATTCCAAAATCTTCGCATATCGTATTATTCTTAGACCGTGATTGGTCAAAGGAGAAATACATATTCACAAGACATGCGTTAAGATCGTTTCATATAGTGACGTTTGGGATTCTTAAATCCTGACGGTTAACCTTTCTTATCATTGTGGTCTTTTATTGATTTCTAGACATCATTTTACTACAAATTATATTCTAGAAGTTGTGACTTATAAATCTAAGGTACCACGGTAACTCGTCATCGTTTTCCAACGTTTCATCTCAAAACGTCTCGCGTTTATTATGTTAGAATCTTGTAAGATTCCATAAAGTGAAGCGTTTCACCTGTAATCAAACGTCAAACACTGTTCGTTGAACACTCACCTTTCATTACAATTCCTTTTTGTTCATTTAAGTTCATTCTTAATTTCGGAACGAAATTCTTTTAAGTTGGGAGACTGTAACATCTCGTATTTCGTTAAACTAAAAGTTAGTTTTGGTTAAGTTTTAAAATGACCTTTTATGTCAATTTTGAATCTTTGAGGACTTATTATGCTTGATAATTATTTGATGTTAACAAATTAATATAATAATAATAATAACATTATAAGTGTTGTAGGTTTACTTATTATTATAAAACTTAACTTGATGTGATAATAATCTTTAAAAAATTGTTTATTATAATAATAATAATAATGATATTATTATTACTATTATTGATAATAATATTAATAATAATAATGTAATGGTAATAATATTTATAATAATGATATTATAAGTTTTAATATGTTAAAGCTATAATTAATAGTTTTTACATAAAATAACAACATTTTAAACTTCAGGGATTAAAATGTATGTATTTAAAAAAACCAAACCTAAACTTTAAAATTCAAATGACAACTTCTAAACCGCAGGGACCATTTGTGTAACTTTTTCAAAAAAAAACACACCCCCGTACCCGACTTCCGGCCGAAATCCGCCTAGCACGGTGGCCTCCGGCCACCCCAAAAGTCCTCGAATGATGCACCAAACCATTCCAAATCGATTCATTTACACGATTCGAACTTTAATGCGCACTTAAAACGCGTTTAATCATCGGTTACAAACTTAAGCCGATCGAACAACCGAAACCGATAATCTTATAGCCGTTTGGGCATTTAAACCTAATAATCTAATTAATTGAGCCTAAACAACCATCTAATTGATCTTAATCATTTCAACTCTCAATTCACCCAAAACGAACTCAATTATAGAATTCCATCATCATCCGACGTCGCGACCCAACCACACCCAACAACACTATCTCTGAGTTTCTAACTTACATTGGAAGAGGCTTATCACAGTGAATCAATTCGAAGCTTTCTGTACAACCAATTCAAGTATTATCAATGTTTGCAACCTGAATCAGTCTCACATAGCCGCGACATACCTTGACCATGTCTAACAGTTTCTTCAATCGATAAGGTATTAAGAAGACCATTAAGCTCGGTTTACCTGGGGAAACAAAGCCCTAACTTTAATCTCATTACAACTCGAATCCATGTTCAATTTGATCGATTTCAATTTTAGGGTTTATGATTTTGGGGAATTGGGTTTTTTGCTTCGTGGGAATGCTTAAAATCTATGGAAACCGTGAGAAACCGCGGCTTGTATGCCTTGTTCACCGGTTCCCGACTCACATTACTACTTGGAGGTCCCGGGTTCGAACCCGGGCACCTTCATATTTTTAAAATTTTTTTTCAGTCTTTAAAAAAAATATAAAATCAATTTTATAAATTTTGTTTAATTTAAAGATAACTAATGATTTTCTGAAAGATATTTCTTATAAAAATCTAACATTTATTTTTATTTTTATAACTAGTTTAAAATCTTATAAGATAAATTTTAAATAATGCTTATCTTGTTAAAACATTCATGTTCAATAATACATTTAGGTTATTTTTCTTTAGCTTATTAATTATTATAGTTTTCAAATAATAAATAAATTAGTTTTAGTTCAAAAGTTATTTCTTAAAAATCATGTCTATTTTAAATATTTATTTAATTTTATATTTAAACGTATATGTTGTTACAAATGAATTCTTTTAAATAATTAAATAATTATTTATGAAGTTGAACTTGATACAATAATTTAAAATCATTTAAAATACTAATGGATATAAATTATCTTTATTCTTTAAAGAACTATTTTTATAATTGTGGAAACTTATATATTATTTTAGAAAATTATAAGATTCAATTACATCATTATTATATCTAATTTCAATTCTAAAACACTTAATCACCTATATAATTCTTCTAATGGAATCATAATGTAAATAATTACATTATAAACTTATTACCTATTAAAAACCTTAAAACTATTGAAACCCCAACTCTTATTTGAACGATAATCATAATATTAACCTTAAACTTCACCTTGTAACTTATATATTTAGGTGCTTGTAGTGGATACTTTGGATCATCCTTAATCTTTATTATCATCTTGTAATGCTTATATCCATGTGAGTTCTTCCATACCCCTTTTTCATATTTTCACACTTGGGGTGAAACATGTTAACTTATTATCATTGCACTTGTAAACTTATTTGAGACTTGTAAACTTTATGGCAATTCATCATGCAAAGTTGTGGTTAGTTGAACTTTTATGGTTACCATGCTATGGCGTTTATATGTACAATCATTAACTATTGCTAGCTGGCGACGTCATAGATCTATGGGCCTGACAAGCCTGCTTGGTTGATCCAAGTACACTTAGCTAATCGTATAATCTTGTAAACGTTTGAGACTTGTAAAATTTGTCAAGGTTTGATTGTTGCATTTGATCATAACATCTATATCACTTTATTCACTAACTTATGACTTGAATTGCCATCTTTTATATACTTATGTATGAAAACTTTGGAAAGCTCACCAATATTTTTATGTTAACTTTTATTTTAACATGTTTCAGGATACCTCCATTATGTGTTCTACATTTTAAGCTTATTACATCTAGGATTGGACCTAGAGATAAAATGGATGATCATGTTATTTGTAGCATTTGTACATGATGTATTCTTTGTTGAAACTTTTGCTGTAATGTTAATAATGAAACTTATGAATAATATATTTGGATTTAATAAATAGCGTTATATGGCTGTAAACAATCGTAACCCTCACATCTCGACGTTTCCGCCGCAAGGTTGGGGTGTGACAGGAAGAGTGTTAAGAGACAAACAATTAAGGAACCACAGAGCCAAACTTTAATTTTCTACTTTTTTGGCTCTCACTACAACTATCTTCCTGAGCCTCTTAAGTCATACTGCAAATAGACCCAAGGATGCTTAGAGATCTCTATAGACTCTTTTCCCAATTTCTATTGAGATCTTCTCTAGATCGCCTAGCCCTGATCTGGTTATGATATCCTTTGAAGCTGAAGAGCTTCAGAGGCTAAGTGCACCTTCTACCACTGAGGAAGAAGTTGGTCAACCTAAGGTCCAAATGGAACCTGAGATTAAATTCAAAGGGGAAATGAGGACTGATGGCCTAGCAGCTGAAACGCTGGGACAGATATGCACTCCCTCAAACTTTCGAAGCTGAAGTCAAAGCCTCAGAAGAACAATCTGAGTCTTCCAAATCTAAGATGGAGCTGTGGAAGGACTGTTTTCTTTGTCCAAGATCTAATCATCACAGATGTAATTCTTGAGCTAACATCTAAGGTGAATAGTGGAACTTTCTCAACCAACCCTTAGCTCAGACACCTTCACCTTCACTACCTCCATCTCAATCTGAACCCTCCATCCAAGAACCACCAAAGTCAAGCACTTCAAGATGATAAAGGAAAGAAGAAAATGACTGCGGAAGAGCTTGAGGAGGAGGAGAAGATAAAAACTTAGAAGAAAAGGTAGACTTCTAACTAAAGAAGATGCTAGCTGCTAGTTCCAAAGCAGCTGCAGCCAACCAGGAGGAAGTCAACAACAAAAGGAGAGAAGAGATCATTGACAAGCTTATAATGCTTGAAGCTGCCAATGAATACATACCCCTACTACCATTAGAGGAGTTAGTAGAGCTAGAAAAGGCAACGAGACTGTAGATTAAATAAAAGGAAGAAGCAGCACAGTTGGCTTTAGAGGAGGAAAGAGAAGAAAACAGGGAAGCTGATCTGTAGCTCCGAAGGAAAACGATATCTTTCCTAACCTCAGAGGTTTCTCTCTTCAAGAACTATCTCCACATAATGATACGATCCTATGGTTCTTCAATAAAGCATGATCAAATGGAGAAAAGAGAGAAAGAAAGCTGCAAGAGAAAGGTTGAAGAGAAGAAGAAGAAGAAGAATAAGATAGGGTCATTACAGCCAAGATGATAGGTGAAAATCCTAGATGAAAGACTATCCCCGGGCTCATGGCTTCTCTGGCAGGCAGTGGGACCTATGTCTGAAAAGATACTCCAACGATTGTCAGCGACATCAAGGCTGACATTCGTATGGGAAAAAAAAAAAGAGAGTATAGAAAGGTACAGAGGATGATCTTCAAACCACCACTCAACCTCAACCTGAACCAATTTCCTCACCTTTCACCATCAAACCTGAACCCTACACACACCTGAGCCTACACCAGTACCCATATTAGCTTCATCACCACAACCACCCAAACTACCCGTGCTCTAACCCAAAACACTCACCAGAACCAAACCACATCCTACCCAACAAACTTCCAAACCATCCCCTCAGCTTTCTAAACATCTCTCCTTAGAAGAGTTTAAGGCAATCAAGATGAAGCTCATCAACTGCACAACCCTGAGCGACATCTCTTGTGAGGAAGACTCTGTCAAACTGACTTATGTGATGGATATTCAGTTCCCTCACTAGAGATCAATTCCTTGATCTGCCTAGAAGAACACTGGACCAAGCTTCTATACTTCTTGGTCTTAACTCGGATTCCTTAAACGATGAGAGAAGAAGATAAGAAGAAAGCTAGTGACTCTACTGGATACAAGGTGAGGGAATAAAATTCCTAGTCAACCCTCGTGCCTAGAAAGAAAATCATCCAATGGAGATTCGATGAAGCCTCTCACAACTTTGTTATGGAGAGAGAGAATGGAGAGAGCAATAGGCTGAATGTCTCCTCTCCGCAGTACTCCAGCAGATTCGACATTGCTGAATTAGCAGAGAAACCATTCTCCAATCCCTCCTGCTTCGAACGCTGTTGCTCACATCAGAAATCATCTTAGCAGCCTTCATCTGGCTGAGCTAACAGTAAAAGAAAAGATTGAAGAGGATCTGAAGCTGGGAGAGAAGGAAGCCAAGGAGAGGTCAACCACCACAGGCAAAGAGTTTCTACAGATGCTGGAAGGGTCTGAATTGGAACCAATAGTAAGATGGGATTATGACTATAGGTCCTATCAACTAACTCTTTTCAGAGGACCCAACAGAGGGTGCATATCATTCAAAAAGACAGACTGGATCTCCTGTCTATGAATGATTTGTACAAGCTTTTTAGCATCACTTCTGGGAAGAACAAAGACACTGATAAGTATCTGCTTTCCCTGGTGCTGAAAGTTTTGAGAAGCAGGAACAAGTGAAGTTTTGGTAGCATCAGCCTAGGGGGAGTTTGTTGGATCAAGAAGAAGGCTGGTGCAACCAAAACCAAATCACTTAGACTATTTTGGTGCATCTAATAAAGGACTTCCGAAGCTAAGTGTGGAACTTTCAAAAAAAAAAGAGTTCTTCCGAGGAAAGTGTAACATCAACTTCCGAAGAGACACTCTTCTTCCGGAGACAAAGTATTCACTTTCGAAGATCAAGACTTAGAAGAAAAGATCAGAAGACAACTTCCGAAGTATGAAGAAAAGAAGAAGTCCTCAAGCCTCGAAGAAGTAGCCTCTTCCGAAGTATAAGTGGCTTCGAAAGAACTTGTTCTTCCGAAGCCAACTAACCTTCGGAAGACACTACTATGAACCAGTGGATATAAGTATGGTCCTCCTGACACTCTACTGCAGACCTCTGATATATTGCATGATGTTTTCTCAAAAGCCATAGTTGACCATACTTTATTCCACTGTTCACCTTTATTAGTTAGTACAGTTACTAACTTTAGTTAGTAACAAAAGGTAAGTCATGGACATGTTATGACTACCATATCTTAGATAATACTTTATCTAAGATACCTTAACTCTAGCATTGTAGTATATGCTTTAGTCATAGGTTCCCAGCTGGCATCAAAGTATAACCGGTTGTAGTAGGTAGTATATAAATTTTTATTGTAACTCATAAAGATAAGCTTGTAAGATTCTTGAAACACTTTGAGTTGAGAAGTATATATACAAGTACCTTGAAAATTATATCTTTGTGCTCTTTGTTACTTATTTATTATCAGCTCTTAGAAAAGACTCTGCTTCATCTAATCCGAGTGTAGTATAAGTAAGTTGGAGAGAAAAACCAAGTTTAATTGACAAAACCGATCCTGCATAGGTGCCTTCCATTTCCCACCTATGGTTTAATCAAATAGAAACAGTGGCATTAAATCTTATATAGCTCTAGAGCTAGATCAAGGTTGTGTAAAAATAGAATTCTTAAGTTGTTTTTGGTAATAAATTTTTTCAGAGTTGATAATCAGACATCAATAGGATGGTTCTATTCTATATTATTGTTTAGGGATGCTTGTTAATGGGTCTATATTGACACGTCCCTTGAGTTCATACTACGCTATATTTGATAAAGGAAAACAAATTTAGAAATGAAAAAAAAAAAACAGATGAATTCAGAAACTTAAAAATAAAAAACTGTTGAGAAAATTGAAGTAAAACTTATTACTAAATCTCTCAAATAAAATGCATTACAAACAACAAAGGTCACATACATATTAAAAACCAAAGCATGTGCTAAAGGCAAAACTATTCACTCAAAAACACCACCTTGTTTATCAAGTTTACATTTACACTCTTGCTCTTGTTGATTAACTTACAATAGGGAGTAACTCAAGCTTCTACCTGCATTCAAACACTAATATAGCATCCAGTTATGTAATCAAAATAGAAACATCTTAACTTCATCACCTTAATACACTTTGTTATTTTATCAAACAACTTATGGGCATAAAAGGATAATCATATAAACTTTATGGATCTCATTTAACCCATATCACAGAAACTTGCCATCTCATATGTAATCAATCTATTGTTCAACTAATTGCATATCTTGTATTGCAATTGATAAACTATTGCTCTTCAAGTCTCAACCTAAATTAGTCTTTCACGTAGTGATATCAAAGTTGTTAATAACCTGATTAGTAATACTCTTCTATTTAATTAGTAATCTAGCATAAGGTAGGATTGAACCTCACGAATTTTTGAAGCAACAAAACAGGATATTTAAATCCATCTAAAAAACAAAAGTTATCATTTAATTTTAAACAACAACACACACTAAAGTCTAGGGTTTGAGGTTCAAAAAGAAACAACAAATTGAAGGCCCTAAACAACAGTTACATATGAAAATCAACATAGAAGAACAATAAAATCGTATTAAAACTTACAATAACAGTAACATGATTTCCCTTTAATGAATCAGCCATGAAGGTTTGGTTAAAATTCGACAAAATTGAACACAAAAGAATATATACAAATACACTTGAGCATAAACACTTCAATGTTGCAACGGACGATTAGCGAGCAAGGAAAATCACACAATCGATTAAAACGGAATTAAAATTCAGCCACATGACGAAGAATGAAGCGGGAAATTAGTAGATGTCGATTCAGTTAGGCTTGTGGTTTAGGAAGAAGATTGAAAGACTAGGGGAAGAAGCATACCTGGTTAGATCGATTGTAAGAACATATAGTAAGAAAGTAAGAACAAAAACATTTCAGCAATTTAGGGTTATGCTTTCAAAACCATATTTCAACTATATAAATCAGAGAAAACAATTTAGAAATAAGAACAGAAAAATAATTCTAATTTTGAAATCATAATTCCAAGTAACAATAGAAACACAATTAATGTTTAACCATATAATAGAATAAAAATCAAGGATAAACAATATGCCATAACAGATGATAGGATCAACCAAATCATTCACTAAAAAGAAATCAATAACATGCATCTTGTACGAAAATAATATTAATAAGATTGAAGAACAAAGCGGACACATCGACGAAATCATTTAGCAAACGAAATCAATTAGATGCAATCACTTATGAAAACAATACTAATCATGTGAAGATGAAGATGGTTACAATATAACATCAATTAATCTGGGAAAAAAACAAACTTACAGATCGATTCAGAGATGTAGAAAACCGTGGTGATAGGAAAAGATATAAGATCTATAAGGGACGGAGGATGATGAAAGAGATAGAAAACGTCTAGGCGGAGCGATGGGTTCAAATGAGAAGCGGCGGTTGAAAAAGACTATAGTGAGATTATGGTTGGGGGAGAAGAATGTGGAAAGGGAAGGGAGTAGGTGGTTAATTGTGGAAGATCCAAAATATGAAAAAAAAACTCGGTATAGATCCGCGTGAAAAAAATGAGCAGGAGATGAGAAAAATATGGATTGAGAGCGGTTAACACTTGACATAGAGATGGCTTAATAAATTGACATGTAGCACACAAAGCCTTTGTTATAGATAGGATAAATTCTTATATAAATAAACTGAAATATCGATTCTTACGTAAATAAACTGAAGTATCGATAGTAATGATAATTTAATGATACGTTAAGCTGAATACTTGTCAATCCACTTAGGGATAACAAGTAAAGGATAATAGATGTTCAATATGGACAAAGTATTTAACTTGACATTTCTCTTGGTTTACATTAAAAAATTATTTTCTCTCTCTTTCTTTCAACTAAATAATACACTTTATATTCTTATCATACATTTTCTCTCATTTACTCACAACCATTTTCAAAATTATTAAAATATTTATGAGGATTGTACCGTGGTTTAAATATGAGAAAATACAATACAATTCCCATAAATATTCTCTCTCATTCCAACAACCATTTATAAAAATATTAAAAATCTGAGGGTTGTACCGTGCTTTTCTAAATATGGGAAAAGTCGAAAACACGATACAATCCTCATATATGTTATCTCCTTCACTCACAAAAATCCACCATAATATAAGACACGCACACATCAAATAAAATAGAGAACTTACCGTGAATACTCTAACATTGTATTATATACACACATTTGAATAATAATCTTACAATTCAATAACTGGTTTTGGCTTTCGGTAATTCTAATGAGGGTGGGAGGGGTGCTCACACCACACACACACACATAGCATCAATCATATTTGTCACGTCACACCATACCACACCATTTGAAGAGATGCACTCATACCACTCTATGCCATAAAAAGTTTTTTTTTAAATTACTCCATTGGTGATGGCCGGAGGATGTCTGACGAACTCGACGGTGGAGGCAGGCAGCGGGGCTGGAGGGTGGGAGAGCTAACGGCTCTTTGCAACTATCAAAAATGGAGGGTGTGGTGTCCGACGTCACAATACCATGAAACAACAGTCGCGGCTTGAGGGCGGCTGCGGTCTTGTCGTGCAGCGTGGGTGCCACCGCGTCCTCACAGCGGGTACCCCCACCCCCACCCAACACTCTGGGTTAGACCCACCACAGAAATTTTACCAAAATGGGTACTTGCCCTGGCCTAATTAGTCTAGAAATTTTTTATTTGGGTTTTTAGGTCTCTAAGTTGTAGAACCAGGAAGGAAAAATGAGAGATTCTAGGGTATCAGTTATAAAAATCTATAATATACATATTTTGAGCAACCGTATTTGTGTCGAGTGTTGCAACCTACAAGTGTGAATCATACAAGGCATGAAGCACGTTGATGACGGGGTTTCATTATATAAAAGGGTATTTTTGGTAGAAGATTTTGCTGAACTTTGAAGACACTACTTAGTGGCTTAATTATGAAGTCAGTTTGCTTAACAATTAAGTCCCAAACGAACAATTCAAAATGAGTTCTCTTAGCAAACAAGCTATCTGGAGGTGCCTCAAATAATAGTTTGTCAGTTTTTTATAGAACTTTCCTTAATCAAATTTTCTAATAAATCTATTAAAATTAATTGTCTATATTATTGAATAAGAAATTATATAAACCGTGGAAAGAAGAAAGTGATGTCAAAGATAAAGTAAAGCAAGATAACTCATCCAATGTTGTTGAGCGAAGATATGATATTTAAATGAGAGTTTTCCCAACCAAGGTTCGCAATTAACTCAACAATACATAATTATATCTGAAGGGTCTAAAGTAAAAAACAAACAAATGGTAAACCTTAAATGAAACCATAATGGTCAATATTTTCAGGAATTACAATGAAATGGTAATGGCAACCATCACAATCATGTTTGTAACTCAAAAGAATGTAATATAAACGTTTCAAGAAGAAAAGAAAATAACAAGAGCCAGTAGCATTTGAAAAATATTTTCACAGTAATTGACGAAAAACAGTTGGAATAAAAGTCACCAAATAAGCAACCTTTTGAGTTGATTTATTTAAAAACTAAAACTGTTTCAACAGTCTGAACCATATTGTAAAAAGGTACAAATGCTACATCCAAGTTGGATACAAGAACTTATACCTTCCCACTAGAAGCCAGAAACAGAATACTAATATTCCAATAACATTAGCCGGCAAACATGATTTTAAAAGTTAAGGATAATAACATGTGTTACATACGGCTCGTTAGTTACTTTTTAATAATCTTTGTTTTTAGTGTGTATCCGGAACCGAACAAAGCTCTGTTTGTACATGAAGCCACCAACCTGACAAGTTCAAGCTTACATAATTGCAGCCAAACCAATTGCACTTCCATCATCTGTTCTGGAATCTGAGGTGGCAGGTAGCGAGCTTCGAGGCCTTGCTGGAAAACACAAATTGCATATTCAGTTCCTAGTCGTTAAATTTTTAACCTTAAGAGTTCCCATCGTTATTTTACCAAAGAATTACATTTACTAAATTATCCCACAGAAATGATGTCATTTAAGCGAAAAATGTCCACATTTTCTGATAAACTTGAAAATAAGGTATGCCGAAAAGAGAAAATACAGAAGGGTACTTACCGACAACATTTGTGATTACATTAACACTTTTTTGAACAGCTAGCGCTTTCAACTGGTTTGCAGTACCAACCAACAAGAAGCTTTTCATAAGCTGCTTTTGTTCCTTAGGGCTGCTGGTCTTTCCCAATGCTTCTTCAAAGGCAAGTAGCTCTTGAGGCCCGATGCAAGGAAGCGAGAGCAAAATCTATTTTAAAAAAAAATTAATTAAAGTGTGTGAAATCTAATATAAAAGTTTTGTTAACATGGAAAAAGAAGAATTACTAACTTGTCGTGGTGCCGGATCTTGCTTACTGAAGCTCACAAATATTTCACAACAAAGACCAACCAGGTTGGCACTGGTAAAAGCATTTGATTCTAGAGCTAATCCTTGAATTATAGCAGCGAACAAATCTTTACAAACAAACTGTCTCAATTCAACATTGTTTGTTGAGATAGCCAAAAGAACTATGGTCCCACAGAAGGAAGTGACCTTAGCTGTGGCTTCGACATCTGTCCATCTAAACGCATCTAAACACAAATGCAGTAGTGGAACGGCTTATCCTTGTCCTTTAAGAGAAACTGCGAGAAGTCACGATTAGTTCAATTTAAAACTTATAGAACAAGAATCTCAGAGGTGACAATTTGACCAATTATTTATGAATAGGCCACCACCTACCCTCCTAGACCCTACTTTCAGTGGGACATACTAGGTATGTTTGTTTATTTGTTTTATTTATGAATAGGCTGAACATGTAAAAAAAAAAGACAGAAGAAAAACAGCATGTAATTCATTTATTCAACATAAATGTTATGGAATAATATAAATTTCTACAATATTTGGCACCGTAGTTGTTAATAAAAAAACTCATGTTTTGGACAAAAAATGTTTTAAGTCAACCAGGTAGTTTCACCAGTACCAAACAAAAAAAAATACGACTTAGACCCATCCCAATTTGGCCTGTTACTCGACCTGCGCTGTTTTGCCACCTCTAGAGGTTCATTTGGCCTTAATGACTCGTATGTCATACGTACCCAACTACAGAGGTAGACAATACATCAGAATCTGTAGGTAACTGCTCAGAGTGGAGCCCAGAATTTAATCCGGGTGAACCTAGAACTGAAAGTAGTGTGCAAATTTCACGAGTCAAAACCCGAAGTAGCTTTTCCTCCATCACTTCTACTTTTAAATCGGGCCCACCTAAATTCCCACAAGATCAGGAACCTTGGCTCTCCCTTCCTCTAAAAGAGCAGACCATGAGCACCTCAAAGCCTGGTGAGAATATACAAGCAGTGGATATAGGAGCCTTGTAACCATATATCCCATAGATCCGATGGACAGTTTTTTACTAATGGTGTTAAAATTGAGTGAACAAGCTGTCTTATATGTCTAAACTCCATTGAATTGATATTCTCCATTAGCGCCAAGTCAACGGCCTCAATATCTGTGCATCTAAAAAATGATTCTCCAACTGTTGTTGATAGCCCCAATACATTATACCTATCACCAAAAAAATATACATATCAGTAACTCCAACACACGCTAACCAAATACCACAAATTGTAACAAGCATCCAAAGGTTACATATTTCGTGGCTTACCCACTCTCTCTAATACCCTTTAACCAGTTCCTGATATCAGTTTCATTTGGTTCTGCATTTCCATCTTTCATATTTACAGGGATGCCATCAGCAAAAGTTATTGCACCTTTGGGCATTTAGGGTTACTTTCCCCCAGAAGACTGGTTCGCTCAACATCACTCATAGCCATAGCAGCCTTTATTTCTCCAGGTAACATTTGAGTTACAGCTGGTGACCAAAGGGAATGTATTGCACGGAGAAGCTGGAAAGAAAAAAAAAACAATAAATATATGATTCGTAAGTTCTTGCAGACAAATACTACTAAAGGAATTAGTAAAGACGTATATTCATATTTTCTTAACAGCATATTAGGAAGTCCAGCTTTGGGATCCATTAAGAAGCTGTAGAAACAATTTTCAACACGGGATGTAGAATCACCATCAACACTGACAATTGTGGTGGTCAGGCAAATTGGGTAACAGATTAGGACTGAAGCTGGTCATTTATTTGCACAACTCAGGCCAGGTTGGGTAGACCTACAAACAATTTAGGAAGTTGTATGCATTACACATGTCCTTTAGGGAACTTTCAATCTGTCTTGCCCATAGTCCCATTCCCCTTTTAGCTAATTTCCTTTTATTTGACTCGTTTGAGATAAAACACAACCCATATCAACCCATTCATAAGTGAGTCAAAATTTCCACCTCTAGCAATTATTTAAGCATGAGATTACTATATAAAAATTACATGAGCAGATAAAATGGTAGATAAAATGGTAGATAAAATGGTATGATAGAAAAAGTAAATTACTTTGAGCAGAGGTGGAAGCATCCAGGGAAGATGAGAAGCCAATGGATGTGGAACAGATGACGTAGTAGAACTATTAGTATTCACACTGCTTTTTTTAATGCCACTCCTCTAAGTGCTTTCTCAAAGAATGTAACGGTGTGGAATAATGACCACATAAATTGTGTCTCACCCACAATTAATCAGACCTGCAGGGTCAGATAAATATGCATTTTGCCATTCGAGTTGAGTCCACTGATGGCTCAAAGGCTCAAGCAACCAGGTCATAACTTCTTGCTGTTGTTGAGATCTGCACCAGTATACATAACATGGTCAATGAAGTCAGTCAACACTGGCCATCAGGCACATAAACTAAAAAAAGCCCAGAAGTGAATAAATTACCCAGCTGCAGAGGCCATAATAAGAAATGTTTCACCAAAAAGATTGTGCTCCCCACGAAGCAACTGACCTCCTTCTGCAGATATGATACAGTGTCTGCTATGCCCTGTTACAGAAAAGATTCACAGGTTACTGACGGTACCTTTTGTAAGGCAGTTCGGGTTGACCCAAAAATCTTTTGCCCAAAAAGAAACATTTATATGAACATTTAGTGTCAAATATGAATTACCTTCATGTGCAGTAAAAGACTGGTGTCAGCAGTTTTGGCTAATCGTACAAAGGATGTGCAAATATGTAATCTTGCATGCCTAGCTCCACTGATTGAAGGATCCTACCAAACAAATGGCATGATAAATAACTAATTATTAATTAAATCACACAAGTTCAGCTTTCACATTTAAAGTGGATTTCATATAAAACTGTAACTGAAAACCAAACCTTCATAAGGATTGGCAATGAGTTTAGGAGCTCAAACAGTTTATTGATGACACTTCCCACAGCATTAGGATGGTACTTCAAGAAGGGACCAAGTGCCTCAAAATAGTGCCCGAGTAGTTCAACTAATTCAGGTTCAGTCCATTTTAAAGAAAGAAGTTGCTGAAGTAAACCTTTAATTCACAGTTAATGGTGTAATTAGCATGAGATGATAATGTTAAAAAGTTTTAAGAATGTATAAAAGTTGACACGTAAGAAAACCTTCTAGTATTCTGCATGAGGCAAGTTGTGCATCAGAGCAACTCCCATTATTATCATTTGAACCATCAAATACAGCTGCCACCACATTCTCTAATGCAAGTTGCATGCTTTCTAGTGTGGCCAAATTCTGAAATTTGATTACCCAAAGGTATTCATGATACAAATATTATTTGTCTAGAATAAATGCTGATGGGTTGCAGAAAACCCAAAATTTAGATGTGAACCTTCAAAATCCATTTACCTATTAACCTATTCATGGCTCAACTTTGGTTATATATTCTCTAAAAGAACTAATCGTAAATAATAACCTAAAAGAACACATGTCAAATGGGTTGAAAGTCGCCCAAAGTGTTTTAGTATAGAAAACCTCTAAATCTTTATATAAGAAAATACTAGTGGTGATTGTATATTTGTATTTGACGCATTAAGTCATCTAACTATTAAGAATCTAGGAAAGGTGATTCATGTCACCCCTACTCCTTTTGACTTTCTCCAAAACATGACATATTTTGGGTTTTTGATCCGTCAAGCACGCCTCACGACCTACCCATTTTGCTACCTCTAGAAAACGCATACTCAAGAACCAGAAATAGAGTATTATTCCTACCTGGGAAGGCTGTGGAGCAAGAAGAAGGCTCTTGATGATCATAATAATTCTATCTGAAACTTTGTTGACTGCTATAACAGGTTTGAAAGAAGCAATAAGCCGAATCAGTTCCAACTGCATATAGTGGTTACACATCAGTGAGGGTGAAAAGGATAAAAGCAAACCCATACACTTGTTTAGTTTTGAACAGCCTTTTAGAAGTATAAAATTATAAAGACCCCCCTTTTGAATAACAAGATAGCTTCAATCTGTGATGACTTTTAATTATCACTTTTAGTTTATTAAAAAACTACTTGAAAACCCACAAACGTGTAGCACCCAGCCACTTCAATACATTTATGACTGGTTTTCTCTACACTCAACAGATACATAAAATCACATGGCATGTTCGGTAAACAACACTTGACCCTTGAGAACTTGAGGTACAATCCAAAAATTATAACAATAACGCTTGGAAAATTGGAGTGGATATATAAGCAAAGGTGTTTCTTATGAATGGGTCGATTATGGTAATGTTTTATCTCTAGTGGATCAAAGAAAAAAATAAATAAAAAATCAGCTTTAAAAAAATGGGTTTAAAAGTCCGCCAAAATGTACCATCAATGCATAAAATCTGTTAAAGTGGGTTTTGGGATTCCATTCAGATAAAGTCTTTCAAATTGATTATCCAAAACTAAATATTTCACTCTGAAATAATCTGACATCCAGTTTCATCCAAACACTTAAAATTGAATATTCGTGAATTGCAAATGAATAAATGGATAATCAATATGCAAACACAATCCAAAACCTCTAACTATTGATTCACAGAAATTTAGATTACTAATGACATGGTATACCTTTGTAATATATAAAAACCTACTAAGAACCGCATAAGCAATGCACATAACACCTTAATAAAAATGATAATACTAAATATGACGGTTTGATTCTATCTTTTCATCATTCTTTTATGTTATCACCTCTCTCCTAAATTATTTTAGAAAATTTACAAAATGTTCATATGTGCAATATAATATGGATGCATATATGCAAATTATCAAAAGACTATAGATATCATGTTTTTTCAAAAATTTATCTTTAAAGTAGTAAAATTACAAGCATTTTGATATATTTAAAATAAATAGTACAAGGGTTAAAGTGGTTCTTTTTAGTTTTTTACAGATTTATGGTTCTCAATTGAATGTCCCTCTCTCTCTCTCTCTCTCTCTATCTCTCTCTCTCTCTATATATATATATATATATACATACATACATACATACATATATATAGGGGAGGGATCAAATGAAAACCATGTTTATAATTGAAAACCGTGAAAACCACCACTATCCAATCACATAATTTATAATTGATTTAATTTTTAATTGTTTAAAGTATATTTGAGTAAACTTTAACCTTATTTTTTGAGATTATTATTTATCTTTTAATTTAAACTCCAAGGTTGATGATGATAACGAATCGAGTTACATATACGTAATTTGTATAAGTTAAATGTACGTAACTTTAGTTGTACACTTGGTAACACGTACTTACATATACAACCCTTACATATATGTAAATCTTAGTTATAAACTTTGTAATACGTACTTACATATAGTAACCCCTAGTTTTCATGGTTTTCATTTAAACATGGTTTTCAAAGGATCCCTATATATATATATATTATATATATATATATATATATTATAATATATATATATATATATATATATATATATATATATATATATATATATATATATATATATATATATATATCTATATATATATATATATATATATATATATATATATATATATATATATATATATATATATATATATATTATATATATATATACATATATACATATATATCCATAGGATATGCATATGCATATGCATATGCATATGCATATGCATATATATGCATGCATATGCATATCCATATGGATATCCATATATATGCATATGCATATGCATATGCATATCCATATGGATATGCATATCCATATGGGCATATCCATATGGATATGCATATGCAATATGCATATGCATGCATGCATATGCATATGCATATGTGCATATGTGCATATGTGCATATGTGCATATGTGCATATGTGCATATGTGCATATGTGCATATGTGCATATGTGCATATGTGCATATGTGCATATGTGCATATGTGCATATGTGCATATGTGCATATGTGCATATGTGCATATGTGCATATGTGCATATGTGCATATGTGCATATGTGCATATGTGCATATGTGCATATGTGCATATGTGCATATGTGCATATGTGCATATGTGCATATGTGCATATGTGCATATGTGCATATGTGCATATGTGCATGTGCATATGTGCATATGTGCATATGTGCATATGTGCATATGTGCATATGTGCATATGTGCATATGTGCATATGTGCATATGTGCATATGTGCATATGTGCATATGTGCATATGTGCATATGTGCATATGTGCATATGTGCATATGTGCATATGTGCATATGTGCATATGTGCATATGTGCATATGTGCATATGTGCATATGTGCATATGTGCATATGTGCATATGTGCATATGTGCATATGTGCATATGTGCATATGTGCATATGTGCATAGTGCATATGTGCATATGTGCATATGTGCATATGTGCATATGTGCATATGTGCATATGTGCATATGTGCATATGTGCATATGTGCATATGTGATATGTGCATATGTGCATATGTGCATATGTGCATATGTGCATATGTGCATATGTGCATATGTGCATATTGCATATGTGCATATGTGCATATGTGCATATGTGCATATGTGCATATGTGCATATGTGCATATGTGCATATGTGCATATGTGCATATGTGCATATGTGCATATGTGCATATGTGCATATGTGCATATGTGCATATGTGCATATGTGCATATGTGCATATGTGCATATGTGCATATGTGCATATGTGCATATGTGCATATGTGCATATGTATATGTATGTATATGTATATGATATGTATATGTATATGTATATGTATATGTATATGTATATGTATATGTATATGTATATACATACGTAAACAAACAAACAAACAAACATACCTAGTGTCTCCCGCTGAAGAGCAGGGTCTGGGAGGGGTATATGGTGGCAAGTCTTTCTCTATCTAGAAAGATAGAGAGACCGCTTCCGAAAGACCCCCGACTCGTTAACACAGGCAATAACAATAACAATCATAATACAACGCATATACAAAGCCTATACAAAGCATAACAAAGGCAATAACCATCATAATACGAAGCATATAACACAATGATATATATCACAAGAAGAATTAGATGTATATAATACGTACATATATATATACACATACATATATACATACGTACATACACATATACATATACATACATATATACATACGTACATATACACATATACATATACATACATATATACATACGTACATATACACATATACATATACATACATATATACATACGTACATATACACATATACATATACATACATATATACATACGTACATATACACATACATATACATACATATCTTTATATATAATAAAAGAAAAGGGTTTTGCCACTTGTCATCATATTAAACACCCTTTGACACATGTCAAATTCTTAAACAAATATTGTCACTTGTCATCATATTAAACACTCATTTAAACTCCAAAAATTTTCTTAATTTGTTTCCCTAAAATAAAAAGTTTCTAAAGTTTGAATTAATATCATTTTTATTTTATATTCAAATAAATATTAAAATGAAAACCATTATTTGTATTCCTCATAATTTATTTTGAGAAAATAAAAAGCCATTTTGTAATATATGTACAATGATTTTAAACCAAAATCATGGTAAACAGAATCTAAATTTTCAAACATAATATTAAGAGATTAGTTTTTCATAATTTAATTTTATATACAATCACAATACAACTTAAGTTGACATTTTTCTTCAAATTTGCAGCTAAGTTTGTTATAACATTTTATCAATTTTATGTTTTAATAAATTATTGGCTTTAAGTTATATGTTGTCACGTGTCACACTCTCAAGAAGTTATTGCCACTTGTCATTCATATAGCGAAAAGTTGTTTTAATGAAAATTTTGCATCCCTTAAATTTCGCAACCTTATATATCATTCTTATATATTATTCTTATATATTAGAAAATTTTGCATCCCTTAAATTATTGGCTCACCGCCTGCTCTCTCTCTCTCTCCCTCTGCTCTTACTCTATTGTCCTCTGGTGTGTTCTTGGGCCACTGCCGCATATTGTGGGGAGTATCTTCACGTATCTCAGTGGAGTCAAAAGGAAGAAGAAATTTCTAGGGCACAAACCCTAGGATTTTGTTGGTGTCTGTTTCTCTCGGTTGAAATATCTAGGGCAAAAACCCTAGATCGTGTTGTGGTACTGTTGTTCCTCATCATCTGTCTATTTCTCGAAGAATCTAGGGCAACAACCCTAGATCTTATTGCTGTTAGTCTTCTTCTGCCTTGGATTCGCAACCCTAAGTGAAGGTTGCTAAATCTAGGGCACATCTGAAGAACCCAAACTTGGGCACATCTGGTGAGATTGTTCCATCTCTCTCTCTTTTACTTTCTTGTTTAGGCTGATATTGGCTGGGTTAGGAGTACCAGTATCTGTTGAGATATCTGTGTTGCTTTCTGTTGCTCTTTACTGGTTTACTTGTGCATCACTTGTGTGATCTGTT
>JABSNV010000465.1:32500-123406 GCA_024085815.1 Flaveria linearis
GTATCCTTACGATTTACAATCAGAAACCATAACATAAAGGAAAACCAATATCCGGTTGCATAGGAAAAAAAATTATACCCATGAATTGTGCCATATTTTGCAAGATAGGGCAAAGGAGCCCACTCAACATATGCATTTATAGCATTAAGGGTAGCTGTCACTGCAGCTGCATGCTGCTTAGCAATGTCAATTTGTTGCCTACTTGCTTCAGTCATGGCAGCTCCAAAGTGCCTCTCTAATAACTGTTTTATGAGGAGGGTGATAAATCATAGTAAAATAAGCACTTTGAAATTTATAAATATTGCTGCAAAACAATACTTACTGTATACAACAATGGCAAAATTTCAGGCAAAGACTCAGTTAGCCCACGTAACAACAGTCGACGACGATCACCTGCATGGCAATCCAACAGATCATCCCTTTTAAATTAATCAGGTAGTTGGATTAAACCAAATCCACCCGACTTAGATCTATTTTTAAGTTTTAACTTTGAAAGGTAAGAAAATACCAAGAAAGCGAAAAAGAACAGTGAGTTTCTACTCAGTCACTAAAAAGATAGAACCACAGCCAAAAAGTAAAGACGAGCAGACTGTCCACTATTCATGCAAAAAGTGCAATATTGTTGGTATACTTTACATACTTGTGTTTAAGGCTTAAATTTACGTTGTAAAAATATCTTACAGGATGAAACTTTGCAGAGACCTGTATAGTATCAGTGCAGATGAAAGTTTTTGTTGTATGGCACAGGTTGTGTTTTAAAACTAGTATGTATCTTCTGAAGAATATTAAAAATATCGATCAGCTTATGATCTATGTGCTCGCCTTAATTAATCAAGTGTTTAAAAGTTGTATGTATCTTCTGAAGAATATTAAATATATGGATCAGTTTATGAGTTATTTACTCGCCTTAATTAAACCATGGAACGTATCACCTTAAAAAGCTAAAGGATCAGATCATGGTCACTTAACGAAGACGTACTAACAATTTAACCACGGAGCATATAAATAAACACACATAAGCCATATCAAGAATGTTTATTAACAGTAACTAGACTTAAACATGGAATAGATGAAGCAAACCTTCTAAGTCCTCATTATGAACAGTGATATCTTCAGGAAGCCACCTCAGCATCATACATACCATCTCAGCCTATAACTAGAACACAATTTAGCTTGATTTTCCATATGCAAGATTTTATAAAATTATTGAAGTCATAAAATAAAAGAGGAAATGGATTTTTCATTACATGTGTTGGACCAGAGCTAGAAAGAGATATTAGAGATGGTACAAGTTCTTGCCATAAACTTACACCTTCTCTCCTAACTATCTGTAAAATTAAAAAATGAATAAACTAAGTATATAGAGCTTTATCACAATGTTTTGTTATGTCAGCATGAATACAGAAGTACACCTCAGCAACTAGAGCAGCTGTTTGACTTTTAGAGCCCACTCTTCAAAACTGTGTGCAATCTCATTCATTAAATCAATAGAAACCTTTGCAAAATCTCGTCTTTCTTCAGGGCTCAGTTCATCCCACCGTAGCCGCACTAAATGCTGCAAGGAAAGACATTGTTAGTTGATACAAGTTAGCACATTTAAATGCATATCTACTGATGGTTATAAAAACTACAAAGATGTGAATTAAATGCTAACTACACATAATGTCCGTAATCTACTCTTATACACCAACCAACCAACCACTAATCAATTAAATCAAAACACAAAGACATGAAACACGCAGTTAATGCACAGTCCAACAGCAGATTAACGAGCTACGATTGATTGATGGCTTGAACATAGATCAATTACAAGCCTAAAGCTGAACAATCTTCATAGGCTTAAAATTTGTAGATGGATCGATCGCTACATGTCGGAACAATTTTTTCAAGAAAAATTTTCAACTACCCAAGCCAACATCAAACGTACACACCCTTGTGCATTTAAGACTAATTCAAGAGAAAGGGTAACTGAAGTGTGTTGATATAAATTGATCACTCTAGAACCAATCTAGAAAAAAAAATACATTTTTAATAAATTCACTTAAAACTTTTACAAAACAATTCAAAGTTTTACAAAACAAGTCTAAGAATTAAACATTTCTGGAAGAAATCTTCCATACGAAGATGGTTTTCAAAGTCATTTAACAAAACGAAAGATTTTCTTGATCTTTTAAGGCAAGTGGTAAAGTTTTCGAAATCACAAACCATCTTTCCTTCGTTGAGCAAAGTTCCCCTTGCATTTTGAGCAAAGGCTCTTGTCCATTTGCTTTGGTCGAATTTCCCCTTTGCAAAGGCTGTTTGCTCAAGGATAAAACTTCGTTTAATAGCTAAAAACCGAATTTTGACTTAGTCCAACGACTAAATAATCGTGAGAGAAACATGCTCCACACCAAAGCACGGTCGATTCATGGCTCAACCGTGAATCGACCGTAAAGCATCTGTCCACCTTTTGAACAGTTTTTTCACACTCTATTTAAGCAACCCTATTTTGCATTCTAATACACAACGCTTCAAAATATTCTTAAGTGATCATTTACTTCAAACACTTTCAAGACAAATTTAAAGATACTTGTGCAAGCAAGAGAAGAAAGAGCGAGTGAGAAAAATTCTCCACATGCATTCTTAGTTCTTTGTTACTCTTGCATTCTAAAAACACAAAGCAGTAAAACATCCTGATTGATCATTCATTTCGACCACTTTCTCTCAAGATAATAATACAAGCAAGAAAAGAAGAGCGAGTGAGTGAGAATCAAGAAATTGTCCGCATGCATTATTAGTTCATTGTTATTATATTGAGGTGATGACTTCCTTGAATAGTGTGGAAAACTTAATGATTCGTAAAAAAATAAAGAAGCATCGGTTATCTCTACCATCTTTGACAAACCACAGTTGTCAAAGGCGCAAGGCGCATTCAAGGCGCAAGGCGCACTCAAGGCGCAAGGCGCACTCAAGGCGCAAGGCGCACTCAAGGCGCAAGGCGCACTCAAGGCGCAAGGCGCACTCAAGGCGCAAGGGGCACTCAAGGCGCAAGGGGCACTCAAGGCGCAAGGGGCACTCAAGGCGCAAGGCGCACTCAAGGCGCAAGGCGCACTCAAGGCGCAAGGCGCACTCAAGGCGCAAGGCGCACTCAAGGCGCAAGGCGCACTCAAGGCGCAAGGCGCACTCAAGGCGCAAGGCGCACTCAACGCGCCACAGCCTCACCTGTCGCCTTGGCACAAGGCGCAAAAAAGAAGCACGCCCGAGACAAAAAGGCGCACTATTAGAAAACAATAAAAAGATATAGAATAGGCTTAGAAAAATAAAAATATATAAAGTCCAACAAAAATTTAATAACCTAATATAATAAAAGAATTCAAAACTAAAATCTGAATACCTTTTTCTTTATGCACAGTCCAGTCCCATCACCTTTTAATTTTACAGAACCCGTAATTTTTACTTTTCTTTTAACAGTCATGTATTTACTATCACACAACCATCGTTCACCTACCCTCCCTTTCTCTTCCAACGCCATCTCTTCTCCACCACACTCCGGCCAGATCCCATCACTTCTGCAAAGAAAGAATAACGAAAAAAGAAAGCAGAAGCGACCTCTTAAGACACGTTTCAAACCATGTCACGGCAGTTTTTGGCTGGATGTTGCAGAAGAGTGACCGGGATCTAGCCAGAATCTTCACCGGACCTTTGCCTGAGCGCCTAGATGGTTGCAAGGCGGTAAACCCTCGCTGCACCTAGAAATTGTGCCTAGGCTAGCGCCTCCCTCACTTTTGACAACACAGAGACAAACGCTTTGTAAATGGTGATCTCTACCGGTTAGAAAGAAGCTCATGAAGAATAACTCTTGGTGAAAACCAAAGAGTAAACATAAGGTGGATATGTTAACATCAACTCAACCAGTATACATCCGATTTTTGTGTGGTGATATCTAACTCTAAATTCTTTCCATTTGAACATTACGAATTGTCTGAGTTCGTAAAAGAGTTGGTAAAAGAGTTGTTTTGAAAACTAATTTCTTATTCACCCTCTTTACATTCTTACAGACACATAAACTCCCTCCCTTGAGTTTGCCTATTAGCAATACCCCATAAAAAATATAAAACCTACCAAAGAGTCCCTAAACAAAGAAAGATTGACCTTAGATGGGATATCATTTAAGGACAAAATGCACGGTCCTAGAATACGTTTACAAATTACATAACCTGGTTAATAACATTATAAGCTTAACAAAGCTAACATGGGACAAACGACTTGTTGGTGTCATGTACTCATGCTTGGTAGTTGGTAACTAGATTAACAATCACAAAATTTATGAAGACGTTAGTAGCTAGATTACTAAAATGATTGAAACTGTTTAGCAGTTAATTCATGCCACTCCCCATGTGTGATGACTGATGACAGTTGCAAATGATTCTTGTAGATCAGCTGATGCAGTGATAAAGCTTTCTGCTGAGTTAAGCAGCTGCGCTTTTGATATATAAAGCACTAGACTATAGAAGAAAATAATATCAGTAAAAAAAGGAATATACCTGCAACAATTTAAAAGCATGCAGACGAACTTCAGAAGACCAGTCTTTCTTGACTAAACGGAATGATGTGCTTGCCAAAACACGTACATCCCCAGCTTTTACCTAAAGGAAAAAAAAAGATGGATAAAACTTTTCAAGAAAATTGTATATAAATGTTGAATACCCACAGAACAAAAATGTAAATATGCGTGTTTGATCAGCAAATTTATAATCGCATACTCTCAATTTGATGTATTAGAAGTTTTGCAAAACCAATAATGCATCTTTGAAATCAAAGATTATGGGGAAGAACTAAGGGATCATTACAGATTCACCGTAACTTTGGATGTAGTAGTGGAAATCAAAGAGATTAGTCTACATCATCTTATGCCCTGGGATTCTATGGTTGTAAACATGTTCTTTAGAAAATGTAATTTACAACTAGTTCCTTTGTTAGTGGCTGAAACTCAAGTCATGATTGTCTTTTCTTATCGAGAGAGGGAAAAAAAAAGTAGAAAATAGGTTGTGCAGTCGCAATTTTCACCTTGTATTTTGTAAAAAACAGCACAAGGTGCTGGTTAGAGATGCTAACAAAGAGCCTAATGCCCATTTCCCACAGAATTTCATGGGATTAACAGAATGTTTGTATGTAAACTACAGTACTCAAGGTGAAGATCTTAATACCAAAAAAAAAAAAAAAAAAAAAAAACACAGCAAGGGTTTAGGTCATAATTGCACATATTAGGGTTTAGGACATAATGACATAATCTTCTTCTTTTCCACACTTTTCTCCTTCACCTTGTTATTCCTCCCCAACTTTTTTTTCAGTTCTTCTTATACTCAACTCCATTGATCAATTACGTTTCAAATTCCAATTACCTTTCAATTCCATCATCTTAAAAAGCATAAACTTGCCCAAAACCTCAACAGAAACTCAAAAAAGTTTCATTTTTTTTCAAACCACACATGAAAATCAATCAAACCCCAACGGAAACTAATAGAAAACCCTAAATAAACCTAAAACTAAACCTTCACAATCTCTAATCCAATTTCAACAAACTAACTTAACAAACAACAGAAGCTCAAAAAGTTACATTTTTTTTCAAACCACACATGAAAATCAATCAAAACCCAACGGAAACTAATAGAAAACCCTAGATAAACCTAAACTACTAAACCTTCACAATCTCTAATCCAATTTCAACAAACTAACTTAACAAACGCATAAACAACCTTCAGAAAACCACACTGCTACTAATCTCTAGCTACCACAAGATCAATCTTCAAAAGCAAAGACGTTTTGCGAACGAAATCCGTACAGAAGATTTATACATTATACACAACGACGGATCAAACTAATGTGAAGGGAAAAAGAAGCAAACATACAGATTCTAAGTAGGAAAGAGCGGCTTTGCGATCGTCGGAGGAAGAGTTCCAGCCGAGGGCTGCGATGATGGCTCGAGCCACATCGCTGGCCGTATCACTGCGGTCCATGGTGGTGGTGGTGAGTGCCTCAGTGAGGGTTTTAGTTTTACAAAGGGGAAAGTTAGCAAGGGGATTGATTATATTCTAAACCACTTTCAAAAGTTTTGCTTTCGGTTTCAATGGGTATGTTTTTTTTTTTTTTTTTTTTTGTTTTTTTTTTGTTACAAGTTATATAGTGGATATCAGGATATCAGGATATTATATTTTTTTGATATTTTTTGAAGTTTCAAAAAGTGCATTTTTAAAGCTAACTAGTGTTATTCTACCTCGCGCGCTGCGCGAGTATTTTAAAACCGATAATCACCGGTACAACCATAGTTTCAACCCTTGGCTCAGATCCGGTTTTCATTGTGGCTGCAAACCAAACGTGATTGTCATGTCAAAACAATGAATTTTTTTCGAAATCATCACAGCCATCCTATTATATACCCAAACCAGAAAAATCAGACCAAACCACAAAACCAACTACTCATTACATTAGCTTTTTAAACATGTAGGTTCATATAGTGGATGACGTAATAATGCTTTGGCTCAAACCAACTCACGGTGTCAGGCTGCAAACCATCTACATATGGTTGCCCCGCCAGGATAACAACATGTTTTTGGTTTGACCATCATTGCCAACGAACTTCCTGACATAGCCATAATGCGTAATCTCACAAATTGAAGCCAAATTACCAAATTACCTAAACAGGTAATATGAAGCAAGACCCAGGTAATAAATATAATTATTTAATTAAAAACAGACGCAATGCATAAATAACATTAAGCAATAAAAATGATAGCATGTGATAAAAGAAAAGCGATGACTTGATAAACAATAAACGAATACGCATAAATTTGACATCTTTAGAATTTAGACTATTATTTCTTTTAAGTGATATACTTTTTAGGGGCAATTCCATATCTTTCTTTTAAAATTGTAATATTCCATATTTTTTCAAAGCTTATTTAAAAAGCATTGTATTATATATTAAAAACTTATGGTTTATGGTTTAGAAAATACATAATTTTTTAGGTGGAGAGAGATATATAATCTTATCAAGCACCATCAGCACACAATCATCTCTCCAACTTCTTCTTCTTCAACCTTCTAGACCCTCAACAAAAACTCCATAGCAGCTCCGGCGACCGACACACAACCCTCAGACACCAACGTTCCACAACTTCCGACATCCAAACTGTCAGCAATGACATCACCCGAAAAGCCACCGCCGGCGATCATCGTCCCACCGGCATCCCCCGGGTCCCAAATCCGACACGTTGACCGCCGGAGGTCAACGCAAAGTCGCCATAGCAGTCGACCTTAGCGACGAAAGTGCATACGCCGTCAACTGGGCGGTGCAGAACTACCTCCGCCCCGGCGACACCGTCATCCTCCTCCACGTCCGCCCTACCTCCGTCCTCTACGACGCTGATTGGGGCGCCGTTGAAGCCCCGACGCCGCCACCGATGAAGAATCACAACAAAAACTCGAAGGATGACTTCGACGCCTTTACGACAACCAAAGCCAACGATCTCGCGAAACCCTTGGTAGATGCTCAGATCAACTTCAAGATCCATATTGTGAAAGATCATGATATGAAGGAGCGATTGTGTTTGGAGGTTGAACGGTTAGGGTTAAGCGCTGTGATCATGGGTAGCCGAGGGTTTGGTGCTTCGAGAAGAACTTCTAAAGTGCAGAGGCTTGGGAGTGTGAGTGATTACTGTGTGCACCACTGTGTGTGTCCGGTGGTGGTGAGGTTTCCCGATGATAAAGACGGTGGTACCACCGTTGGATCGCCGTTCGAGTTAACGGTGGCAGTGAGGGGTCGCTGCATCCGGTGCCGGAGGAGGAACCGGAGTTTCATGATGCATCTGATAAGCATACAGGTTAGGATCTTGCTGGTGGAATTTGTGTTGAATAGTTGAAATACCGAAATTGCCCTTGAACACTGTAGACGCTGTTCATTTCCCATGCTTTTTAAATATATAGGGTAATAGGGTAATTACGGTGTTTGTGGTTTATAGTTGACTAGCTTTAGTAAACCCGTGTATTACACGGGTTGAATAAATAAAATAATAAAATAATAATATAAACTTTAAAAAAAATTAAACTTTTTTCAAAAAAATAAACATTTTGTTTTAAAACAAACCCTATAAAATGTAATTTTTAAAATTTTTCTATTTTAAATCTCAAATTTGATTATTTTTTGTTTTTAAAAAATGACTTTTTAAAAATACAAATTTTAATATTTTGTATTTTTAAAAAGTTTTATGCTTTAAAAAGTTTATTATTTTATAAAAAAAACTATTTATTTAGAAATGACATTAACAAATAGATTTCTTTCTTAATTTATTAATCTAAAAAGGTGTTAAAGAATATTATTAGTAATCAAGATAATTGTTTAATAGGAGAGAGAGGCGGGAAAATTTTGATGAAAATGATTGTGGTTCTACCATGTGTCATTCAAGATACCTTTTTATTAGAGTAGGTAGATTAGTTTTGCTTTGGCGTAATGTTATGTGCTTTTTATGTTTTGTCATTTTATTACTTGAGATTAATACTGTTATATTCTAATCTCAAGTGAAAGGTGTTTTTATTTTCTTTTTTATTATGTATGGGCTATTAATGCTAAAGATACAAGCTTTTGATAATAATAATAATAATAAACTTGCATATGTTTAAAAAAAAAATCAAAACGCATTCTCCCATAGTCCCCACACCTTTTTCCGTTTGTTGGGTTCATCTTTTGGTTTGTTTGGTTCGTCTTTTGGTTTGTTTGGTTCGTATTCTCCGCATTGAGAAAAACTAATGGGTGTTAAACAATTCTCACTTGCAACAGATGGATTTGTGTCATGGAAGAAAATAATGAGAACTTATCGCACGTAAAAAGATGGTAAAATCTTGAAATGATATATAAATGAGAGTTTTCCTTATTGTTTTCCTAATTTCTTTGCCGTAAGAAACAACATCCCTAAAGGGTATGAACACCCTAATTCACTCATATACGGACTACGGTGGTGGCACTTGATAGACGTGATACGGCGTTTTGATGACACAATTACAACTGATGACGCGTAACAACACATGTTATATTTATGTTGGTTGGTATACATGAACGTTTTTCAGATTAATAGAAAATACCAATTGCGCTGCGTATTTTTGCAGGAAACAAAACATAATTGGCATGTAAGTGCTTTCTCCAACATGAGAAAGTTATGCACAAAGTCCCCTCTTATAAGGATAATTGGGTAAATAGAGCCGCCATTGTTTGATTATTTTGTAGCTTGCTGTATGTAGACAGCTCAAAATGTTTACTATTTGTTTTGTTTGAAAACATTTTTCATTACAACATTATAAACAAATAAATAAACTGGGTGTTATGCATTAAATTTGACTTACAAGTAGTTTCAACCAAGTTTATTCAAATTCAGTTCTTGATAATAAAAAAATTGAAAGAAAAGATTAAACACATACAACACACAAAACCAAACATACATTCATACCAATTCACTGTACATTGTGTATTAAATTCATAATCCAAAATGATTTGGTTTTCGGGTCTGTTTGGTTTAAAACGTGTTAACTCAAAAATCAGTCCGAGTTGAATTTGATCCATCAACCTGACTGTAAAACTAATTTAATCCAAAAGCTGAACATCAGTGAATGAAGAAAACATCAAATTTTACACTTGTTGAATCTTATTAGTAAATATGCAACAATTGTTCAGTAATTAAAGAGTTAGAAATCAAATCATAAGCAAGTTCATTTGAATTTGAGATCAATACATTGAAAATTTAGCTTTGGTTTTCTCAAATACTTGTTCAGCAATCATGGCTCCTGTACCATCTGCTTTCTTGATCTCCAAATTAGCCTTCTGATAGTGAGCAGTGCCTCTCAAGGCATCCGCTATAAAATCATCAAATCCGATTGCAATCGCTGCTTCAGCTTTAGCCCCGTAAACCAGCCTCTGCAAACAAAAGAACATACAAGAATATAAAAACCGACCCAAACTGAACCCAGATACAGTTATGAAGAAAAACAGAACCTTGATTCTTGAAAGATGAATGGCACCAAAGCACATAGGGCAGGGCTCACACGATGCGTATATCTCACAATCAGAAAGCTCAATCCTGTTAAGCTTTTTGCACGCCTGATATGAAGTAAAAAATTGAAAAAAGCTATTAACTTTGCATGAATTGTAAGCAATTTGGGTAGAAACAAGAGTTAAGAGATTACCTCTCTAATGGCAGTGACCTCTGCATGCGCAGTTGGGTCTATATGGTTCAGAACCATGTTGTGACAGCTCACAACAACTTCATCATTCTGAACCACAACCGCACCAAACGGGCCACCGTCTCCATTTTCCACTCCTTTGTAAGCTTCTTCCACGGCTCGTGTTAGAAACTTATGGTCTCTATCTCGCACCACACATGACCATAATCAGATTATTACTCGATTGTTACAGAGTCATAATAAGCAGTTTAAACACACATCCAAACACCCTCTTAGAGCATAAACAAGATCATAACTAAAATGCAATAGAATCAAAGAAGTTTAACATCTGACTCAATCTTACCTTCCTGATGGCCTGCAAAGGCAGATGCGACAGCAATCGTCCCATCCTTAGTTTCAACACTAATCAAAAAGAAACAAGAACAGTACAGTGAGCCTGATTGTAATAAAAACTGGAGCAAAAATAACTACTTGAAAAGAAACAAGAATAATGAGCCTAATTGTTATAAAAATTGGAGCAAAAATAACTACTTGAAAAGAATTGAACTTTCAATTGTACAAATTAAGGATGAAACTATTAATACTAAGTTAAGGTATCATGCTCTGACCTTAATTATTAACTCTACAAGCAACCATGCACTACAATAAAAGATCAACATGTTGACTTTCAGATGTCAAACATTTTCCAATCCAACTTCAAATTGACATGTAATGCTACAAGATCGATCACTTCGTCTGATCTTAACATCATTAATCAGATTACAGCTACACACATAACAAGATGATACTGAAGTTAGATCATACAATCGACTTAATTCCATCTTTGACTTTTCATCACAAGAAATCAAATCCCCAAAAATTTTAAATTCAAACGCCAAATTGTCGGAACCACTTAAGTTCTTAATTCACAACTGAAATTCCTAAACTGAAAAACATAAAGTGGGGATCAATCGATCATCAAAGCAAAATTCACCAAAAAATCAGAGTTCGAGTATGAAACAAAGATCGGAAGATCGAGATGAACATACAGTGATCAACATGAGAGCAAAATCAAGACTCACCTTTAGTGTCTTCCATGGTGAATTCAAGAAGATGAGTTGGCGTTTATGGGTTTGATTTGTGATTTTGTTCGATGATCGAATATTGAACGAACAGATTATTATGAGATTGAAAGATAACACGAGAGATGTGTGGATGAAAGATTCGTCGTTTCGTCGATGCCTCTACTCCCGTTATATAAAGCTGCTAATTTTGAATATTATTATTCGTAGTTGCAGGGTTTTTTATAAAATATGTATTTGTTTTTTCCAAATAAAGTAGAATTATTTTTTAAGACGTTCACACTTTCTACTTGTATAGATTTTATTAAACTAGAATTTTTCATCACGGTGCGTTGCGCGTGTAAAACTGACTCGAAACTATTTGAAGTTCTCATGTTCGGGCTCAGAACCGGTGTATAGTTGTGGCTGCTAACCATAATAGGTAGCCACGCTTAAGCAACGACACTTCTCCGGTTCCCATCATCGCCCTCGGAGTTCATCTCGTCAACAACACATTACTAACAAACCGAAAAAGACAACCATCAACACCACGAAGCCAATTCCATCAAACCATAAGCAACCTCGGATGAGGCGGTCCTTATCATCCTCAAAACCGCAGAAGCAATTCCATAGACACATCCCCAACCGAAGCATCTAGCCAACAACTCTAAATGACAGCCATGCATCAGGAGGTTGTACAATAAGCATCAGAAACGGTACATACAATGAAAAACCCAAAAGATGAACACAAAAGCAAGTCTCAGATGAGCAGATCGTCATCATCATCGACACCACAAAACCAGACAAACAATAATGGTCACAACAGCAAAACCATGTATTAAACAATGATCAGTTACCGCAATGGCGGCGCCAACATCGGCCGACGACACAGGCCCACCGTCGTGCCCGTGGCGGCGCTCGATACCTACCTATCATCATCAACCAACAACCATCGGGGTAACACAAATCAGCGACGTGAGCGGCTGCAGATCTCCGTCGACCAACGGAGCCCCATAGGGCGTTGGTGGGCTAGAAAAAAGCCTCGCTAAGCGGGCGGCTACGGGCGCCCCGCGCTCGACCTTCAGGCGGCCTGCGGGCAGAAATCACGTGTGGCCTACTATACTAGCAGTCGGCAGACAGGGACACAAATGCAAAAGACCAAACTCTCTGTGGCCAATCGAAAACATTGAAATTCCACTATTCATCAAAGTTGCAAATTTCATAGTATATAATATTTGAACTCATAATCATCTGTTTTGGGTAAACAGCTTTACGATTAAATATTGATCAAACAAAATAGAGTTAATACCGTAAAGACAACATAGTTTAATATCTAGGTGAAAACATCGGCTGGTATTCATAAAATGAAGAGTAAAAATGTTATTTTCGTCCCTGATGTTTTATTAAATTTACAATTTCAATTCAAAAAACCTTTTTTTTATCATTTCAGTCACTATAGTTTATCAAATGTTGTCATTTGCATCGACTCAACTAACTCCGTTAAGTTCTCAGTTAAATATGATGGTTATTTAGTCTTTTTCAACGCCGTAGTTATCCAATTTTAATAAAATAATCAATTAATATTTAATTAAAAACAGAAAAAACATATGAAGCGACTAGTGAGACCAGACGTTTCGATTTAAAAGTTTCGATTAACTCTAAATTATGTTGTTCAATTGAGATCTGTTGTGACATTTCAATTGATATTTAATGTTTTGTTCAAAAGTGCACCGTTGTTCGATTGATATCTATTGTTGTCACATTTTGTTTGATTGAGGTCTATTGTTGTCACGTAATGACAATATCATATCTTAATCAAACAAAGCGTGAGAAGAGCAGACCTCAATTCCGTAATATATCTCAATCGAATAAATGACATGTTAGAACAAAATATAAAGATTAATGAATTTCAAAAATATACCCCAATCGAACAACATGAGTTTGAGTTAATCGAATATTTTAAATCGAATCGCCCGGTCTCACTAGTCTCTTCATATTTTTTTTAATTTTAATTGAATATTAATTGATTAATTTATTTTAGTTAGATAACTAAAGTTTTAAAAATACTAAATACCATCATATTTAACGTAAAATCTTAACGGAAATCTTAACGGAAATCTTAACGGAGTTAGTGGAGTGGATGAAAATGACAATACTTGATAAAATACGGTGACTGAAATGATAAAAAAATTTTTGGATTGAAATGACAAATTAAATAAAACGTCAGGAACGAAAATAAAATTTTACTCTAAAATTAATGATTATACATGTTCTTATCACGTTGGTTATTTGTATGAAGGTTATGTGGATGGTTTGTTGAAGGGTCAATTATTTGTAGACTCTTTTCTAAACGTTGAACACGTTCTTATTAGTTTTCTAATCATTTCATTGTCATTTACATCAATTATTATGATAAAAGTTATGTATGTTAGCATTATAACAATAAATGTCACATCGTTATTTTCTTCTAACAACGGGTGAGTGGTTATTTTGTTTGCAGAGGTTAAATCAATAACTTTTATAAAAAAAAAATCAGGGTGGATATTTTGTGCAAATAAAAACACTAGTTTTTAATGAATTAATATCAATCAATGAACAGTTTACCGTTAAAGAAAATTCATGACATTAATTATAATATTTTAAGTGATTTAATCAACCATATAAAATTTACGGACTATTTATTACGTTACAGACATTACATTTTCTAATACCGTCCATAGTTTTTCAAAGTTAAGGTTTTGTTCAAGTATTACTTAATGTAATATGTTTCAAGTCAATTAGGGTTTTATCATAGTGAGCCGTTGGATGATACGTTTTCTTTTTATTATGGACGGGTCGGGTCACCAATGTTGTTGTATTTGCGGACATGAGTGCCCTTTTGTTAGTAAGTTTACCCGGGTGACCGTATTAAAGTATTTGCTAGCCGTTAGAAAAAAAAGAATGAGGATTATCCTATTATATATTTTTATAACTTAGAATAAATGTGTAAGAACATATAAATCCCAAAAATTAATTTACAAACACACCATGTTTTTAAAAGAAAAATATGACATATATGTGAAGACGTGGAATATGATATACACATAAAATATCACAAAATAAAAGTAGGATTCACATTGATTTCAATTATATGACAACTTTAGGTTAGTCACAAAATTTGTATTTAAATAACCAACATCGAAAACACAAATGGTAGAGTGTTTTTTTCTCTCTTTATTAAGGGGGATTCAGTGCCTTTATTTTAATATTTTATATTGTTTGTTGACGGTGTCATACTTATCTCCTGGTCAATAAATAATATTGGTTATATTCAAAACGCATGTGCAAATTGGGTTTATTTCCATGAATTGCTCCATTGAATAAGACTCGGGTTGGGGCCTGGGGGAATAATCTAGGACGAAATGACATCTGTTGCTTCAAAAATTAAAATTTTGGTGGTTCTATAAATTGAACAAATATACAGGATATATATTTTCCATTTAATAGTTAACTAGTAACACGTCCGCGTGCGTTGCAACGCAAAAATAACTACACCCTTGAAAGTTTATAAAAGTATAAAACGACACTGACGTGGGGAAGTGGATACATATCTATCACAAACTTGTGCGTTACGGTAAGGCCGCTGATAATACTTTGAACTTTGTGTAAAAAACATATTAAAAATTAGCGTTAAAACATTGATAAGATAACGCATCACAACAGGAAAAAATCATCGACAAAATAAGTATCTACAATTATATGAAACATTATAGTTTAAGAGTTTTAGAAAAAAATAAACAAAAACTATAGAAAATCAAAAGTTGAATAGCTTTTAGCAATTTGTACGTTTACGTTTTAATGAATTGTAAATTATGATACACAACTGCGTCCTATATGAAATTTAAATCAGAACGTAAAAAAAATAAGCAAATCATAATAATATATTTTATAAAAGTTATTAGGGAAAGAAAACATGAGTGTGTTAAAAAGATAAATATATAAGTATGGGGTATAAAATGTAATATAGCTAAATTTGTGAGATAACCGAAATAATAAATGAAACTTTAATTTGAAGATACTCTAAAAGGTTGAGCAAATTACTAAAATACCATTATATAAGAACTTATACCATAAGTATTGTGCTCATTTTGGTTTTTAAAGTATATATGAATATCATTTTACTTTTTTGTTTGTTATAAATATATAATTGAGCTTATATTCAAATTTCAAACAGCAAGCATGGTGTGAATGTTTAAAATGAAAAATCTTATGTAAAATGACCTACCCTCCAACTAGAAATATATGGGTTAAAGTTTAAAATCTTACAGAATACATGCGTGATTATTTCAAGAGTTGATTAGTGTAGAATAGATAGTGTATATTCTTTTGTCAAAAAAAAAAAAGTATGCGTGTGAACGAATCAAAGTCGTCTAGAGCAGTTTTCTTAATAGAGCTCGACCTAAACGATGATAATTACGACTTCCTTACAATCATCAAGAACGCTAAGATTACCATTTCACTTGTTTAGATTCAGTTTTCGGATCACTGATGATGATCAATTAGGTCAATGTTTATTCTCGTGTTTTTATGGTTACGTGTCTTGTGAGATTTATCACCGTAACGTGTCGTTTCTGTTTGTTGAATGTTCGGTATTAATGATGTAAAATCTAGCGAGTTGTAATACTATTTACATTTGCACATGTAATTTTGCATGTTTGTATGTATTGTGACGTTAAATACGTTACACCCATAGTTATAAACTCGTGTATTAAAACCAGTTAAAATATATTTAGTACTTTGCATGTTTGGATGTATTGTTGTCGTGAGCTTGGATGCACCTTTTTTTATCTTGTGTGTACAAGTACAACACTGCGTCAACTTTAAAAAGTTGGAACACCTAGTGTGACGAGTTCAAAGGTATCACAAAAACCTTCAACCCTTGTCTTTATTTAGAAACATCATTTGTAATCATCGTGTCAAAAAAGATCATTTTTACATGTTTTATAAATCACAAAACATACTGAATTTAATAAAAAAATTATAATTTTGTTTTGTGAAAAAATGAAGTGTTTAAAAGATAATTGAGATTAAAGGGCTGTTTGATAGACTCTTAATCAACCTCTTAGTGGTTCAGATGTCTGAATGGTTCAGCACTTAATGATTCAGACTGTTTGTTTCGCGAGCAAATGTCTGAATGGTTTAGACATTTATCTCTGAATGGTTAAGCATTATACTAATGCTGAATGGTTAAGAGGTGTAATGCTGAATGTTTAATACCTCTTATCTGAATTGGTCAGACATTTGAATTTGAATAGTTAAGCGATGTACTAGCTTTTAATGATTCAGACCTTTTAATGGTTCAGTATTTGTAACATCCGGTTTCTAAATCCGGACTTGTAATCATATTATAATTACGTTTAATTAAATTAAGTTGAGTTATTTGTGAAGATTGGTGTTCAATCACATGAGTTGCATGCGAATGAACTTCAGTCGCACCTCATACGTGCGAATGAGACTCAATCGCACGAATAGTAGGCGTATGAGCTTCAGTCGCACTATTCAATCGTGCGATTGGTTCAGTCGTGCGACTGGAGGAAAGGCGGTTAAGTTATGTGTTTGGATAAGTAAGGCGGTGCAGAGGGTTTAAAAGCAGATTTCTACCTGCATCTACTTCATTTTCTTGTTCCCTTCACACTCATACACCCCTGTTTTCATGAAATCGACTAAGGAGACACCGTTTTGGTAAGTTTGGAATAGCACGGATCAATCCTGACATGTTATAAGCTGTGTAAATTATTGAATTTGATCCATTAACATGTTTTAAATCATTAAATTGCTCTGGTTCTCTTCTAAGTTAAAATCCGGGAATTAGGATCTGAGTTTTGTGTAGTTTTGATGAAATAATGATCCGAAACCATTGTAAACGATGTGTATATGATCTGTTTTGAATATAACATGATTTGAATGGTTAAAACTCAAATTTTGAGTAAGTTTGGATCAAAAACGTCAAGAACACAACTGCTGATCCGTTTCAGACGAATGGGTTCAATCGCATGCCTCAGTCGTGCGAATGAGAGTCTAGTCGTGCGACTGAGTGCGAATAAAGGTTCAGTCGTGCGATTGAGAACTCAGTCGCCTGATTAGAATACCGAATGAAGACGAGTGATCACTATGCACGAATGAGGACTCAGTCGTGCGAATGAAAGGTCAGTCGCACGATTGGATGTCCATCCGCATTGATGTTCATCCGCATGGGCCCAGTCGCATGAGTGCTCATTCGTATAAGTGTTCATTCGCATGAGGGTCCTGTTTTAGAATAGTTTACTGAATCAAGGTTTATTGCTTTAGATATACCTTGATCAGAGGAAGGACTAGTTACCCCGTGTACGTGGATTGTGTAGATTATGGTAAGGGAGTTGATAAGGTTAGTTCTAAGCCCTTTTTAAATGTTTGGTTTTAACATTCAGGCTAGTACACATACTATGATAAATGAATTGAATGTTTTAGCACCAGAATTGTGATAATGATGTTTATACATTTTTAATAGCTTGTGAGGCTGTTAGGGTAAAGTTGGGGGTAATGAATGATTATCTGGACATTGTTAATCATTACGTGATGGTAATGATTCCAATGAGTCAGATAGAGTGTGAAGATAGATGAACATATATTAAAACTGGTGCTAAAAGAATGATTGTGTGGTGTATGTAAATTAATGCGATGATATTGGCAATGAGTAAAAGAAATCATTTTAAAGTGATGTAAATCTCAACAGGCCAGTTAGGGTAAGATGCCGGTGTGTGTAGACTGTACAGTGAAAAGGAGTGATGACGATCACTCAGCTTTGTGAACATCTTGTGGTGACGACCCTAGATGATTAATTTGGCATCCTACTAGATGAGAGATAGTAATAGTTACAATTTCTGGATGTGGGAAATTGACAGTTTCTTGATGTGGGAAACTGACAGTTTCTGGATGTGGGAAACTGACGTCCGGTGGGACGAGTTCGTGGGACGAAGTAATGATAAAGTTGATTTTATTAAATTGCCAATATAAATATGACATTTGTATGTGATGAGATGTGGTTAATGTTTTAATGAAAATTTAGAACTCACCAGTTTATCTGATGTTTTAAGTATGTATGTGTGCTAGGTAAGGAAGGACCCTCTAACAATAGAGGGAAAACGAGCATGAGCTAAATAAGGATGCTATCCCGGAGTAGCTGCTGACATAGGGTGTAGGACTTGTTAATAATGTAAATAGGGAAATGTATAATTAAATACAACTATATGTAAAAATGTTTTAAAAAGTTGGGTTAATATGTAATGTTATTTAGTCTTCCGCTGTAAGTAGTAAGCTCTGATTTATGTTTAAAATATTAATTCAACTATGTGACGTGCCTCCGGTGTCCTGCCGGGTTTAGGGCGTCATAGCATTTAATAGTTCAGACATCTTATTGGTGAAGAGCTTAATCATTCAGATATTGTCAAACAGCCCCTAAAAGTTCTAGTGTCATACAAATTTGAATTATTAATATATATATATATATATATATTATCAAAAAGCAATTTTGTTGCTGAAGTTATAGTTTTAGGGGTTGTTTGGCAACATCTGATTGAATAAGTGTTGAACCAGTAAGAGGTCTGAACCAGTAAGAGGTCTGAAACTGTAAGATGTCTGAACCAATAAGTGGTCTGAACCAATAAGTGTGTTTGGTCTAAACCAATAAAAACGCCTTATAAAAACCTTTAAAAAATGCCTTTGACATTTGTGTTCACCGATCCTTATAAAAACTCCTCACAACCCATTCATCACTTCCCCCAAAACCCTAGCCACCCCTTACCCCTCACTTTATATCTACCATCAAACTTCCCTACAACGTACATATATACATACACTCTCACCATCAATTCTAGGATTTTAGAACTCTCCATCATCTCCGACGAATCCCTAATGCTCGTCGGAAAACGTCCGATCAAGAAGAACACATACGTCGCCGTCAAGATCGAATCCACCGGCGACCAATTCACCATCGGAATCGATTACCCCTTCTGGAGCCACACGCTCCTCATCAGCCAGCGATTACCTCATCAACCCCCAAACCCGTGGTCGACCACCGCCGACGAATACATCCGCCAAGAAGCCGTCGCAGACCCGCTCATTCACGTCTGACTCGGGTCAGATGTTGGTTCACGTCTGACCGAATAAGGGGTTCGGTCAGACCTCTTCTCCGGTAAGACGGACCCAACCAAACAAACCACGTCTGACCGAGTCAGACTTGCACGTCTGACTGGGGTCGGTCAGACCCAACCAAACATGCCCTAATCTTTTGAATTTGGCCACCTATTTTTCTATTTAATATTTAATACTTTTTAGTTATTTTTGAATTTGGTCACCATCTTTTCCTATTTAATTACCAATTATCTAACTTTAAGTGAACAAGTTACAAGTATGTAATCAGCATTTATTTTGTCTTTTACTTATATATTTACATTCACACCATACAGTTAATCAGATGTATTGTTTTATAGTTTACTTTAATCAATTTACGCTTGCACCCGTACAATTTAACTAGCTTATTTTTTTCTATGCTAAACCAACTTTTATTTCTACCATTAAACTTTAATAAAGTTATCACAAAAACGAATAGTGGTTCGTAAGTTTAAAAGTTAACTTTCATACAATGTTTCAATGTTTAAACAATCCATTTCAAAAGCAAACACCTACGTCGTTCTTTTCCACCGCGATAGCTTTACCCCTTGCAATACGAGGGGGTGCAAAACTTGTTATTGTTAATACTTATTTTGATCACTAATACATCTAAGAATATTGTTTAGAAGATTAAGACATCTATTTATAATTTTACTTTAGAATGTCAGTTTGTTTCAAATTTCGTTTTCTCAATAGACTTGAAAAAACCAACCTAACCCAAAGTTGAAATGATAATTAGAATTTTGGTTTTGCACGAAGCTTAATTACGATAACCCTAATCACATCACATGCTTGTATTAAATGAGTAAGGTATACGAGTCAACCAAAACATACAACATGTTACCAAGTGTCTTTAACAGAAAATATTATATAAGATGACGTTAAGTTAAAACGACATTGCTTCCAAGAACATTCACAAAAACAAAATTGTGAATATCATGCATATTCAGGTACAAGATAAAACAAAACATAGAATTAAATAAGAAGCTCAAAATAGATTTAAATAGCTATATATATATTTGGATGCTTACATAATAGTTCGATACTTTATAATAATAATAACGACAAACAAATTGAGCAAACTGAAATAGATGAGTTTAGTGCAAAGTGCTTCACAATTTTGGTAGCTAAGGGGTGAGCAAATGTGGGGTATACCCGATTATTACCGAGGACCGAACCAATATTTAACCTTTAACCGAACCGATGGTAGAATGTGTAGTAGGTACTCGGTCCTGGCTTATGTAATATTCAGGATCGGGTCGGTACTCGGGTATCAAACCGAAAAACCCGACAGTTGTAGTACCGAACCGAGAATTTGGAAAACCTAGAAAAATTAGGAAATAACTAAATTATAAATATATGATCATAGATAATTTAAATTCAATCGAAATTGCATACAATCTGCATTCTTCAATATACCAGCTTCATCACAATCAATATAGCATACTGTTGCTACATCAAAATACCAGGTTAGTTTTTTAGTAACAATTGGGTCTTGATGATGTTATCAGGATATATTAACCTATTCATCATAAACAATTGGGTTTTCATGGTTAAACAAAAACATATCAGAATGTTTTCAATATGTTTTCATGACGTTATTGATGATTTTATCACTTGGTACCAATGTTTTTAGAACCGGATCGGACGTCGAATCGGACGCCTTACTGGTTTAGTGGTCGGACCGGTCGGACCGGATTTAACAATATTTATATATGTAATTAAATATAAGTAATTTATGTATGTTTTATATATGTATTTTATAGCTATATATAAAACTAGCTTTATGTCACATCCCGACGGAAGCGTGAAACGATGTTTGGATGTGACTTGTTGTTCAGAACACAATGGATTACAAGTAATTAAATTACAACACCATGAAAACATAAAACACATACTTCATTATATATTGAAAGTTGGAATTACATCATTACATATAGTTTCAAAATTTGACATAATTCCTTATTACAACATATTAATTAGCTAACATCTTCAGGTACGATGAAAATGCGCATCCACTACCACGCTGCCATCGTAGATATTAACTGTTAGACTAACACATACTCGTCCTACAACTTCACCCCATCCATTGTAAACGTCAAAGGAAAAGTCTATATTATTAGTCATTTTCACCTGAAAAAGCATAGTCAAATAGTCAACATAAAGTTGATGAGATCATAGGTTTATATCCACATAAAATATTTTATTGATGCACCAATTACAACCAAACCTGCTCACGCACATAATCATACTGTCACGAAATAATTCACAAAATCAGATAATATTACATCTCAACCCTCATTCGGTTAGGTGTAGGAAAATAGCATCACAACACTCATCCTGTTGGTGCAGATATTCTCCTAAGTAGCGCTACTAATATTATCAGACGGTTGCTCATTCGAATTAATGGTTGTATCACAAATGACAGGAAGTCTCAAAATATTTTTAAAATAATGCATCAACATAACCAGTATGCTTTTTCCCCCATAAACTTTACAAATACCAAAATGTCAAAATTGGGCTATGAGTCTCACCGTTTCTCCAAAATGTAACCTATAAAATAATTCATAAGTTAGATAAACAATTCTTTAAAATTTTTAGAACTTCAGATAAGTTCCTGAAATTTAGCTGTAAAATAATCAGCTAACATCACCATAAAATTTTCAAATTTCACTTTACTATATATAAATTGTTATAATTATTTTAAAGTCTCCATAAATCACCAAAAAATAGCTACTGCTATCCAAAAATTTACAGAACACTATTTCAACCGTTTACATTATCCTATAAAATTTATGATGTCTAATTCACAACAGATTGTTTTCTGTAAATTCTATAATATTCCCAAAATTTATTAAAAATATTTATATAACTCCAAAAATTATGAAATTTATACCATCTATTGAATCTGTTTTATCATAGCTTCAGTGAATTTGTCACGATTTATGATACTGGTTAATTATTTATTTAGATTTTTCTTTTATAGATTACTTAAAAATTCATTTTTCAAACATAATAAGGAAATAAAATACCAAATAATTCTTGAAGCTTTTATACCCCAAAAGAGTCATTCTGTGATTTTTCCAGAATTTTTTCCAAATTATTTGTATTTTTGAGTGTTTTCTTGATTTTAAATAATTTATATAAATTCTTTTACTTAATACATTTTTACTAAAATCTACAGAATAATAAGTCAATATCTTCTAAAATTTTTCCCAATGTTTATTCCCACAATCGTAATTATTTAGTATTTTTACTAGATTTTCTTAATATTTCAAGATTAATTAAATTTCAAAATATTCTTTTTGTCACAAGATTTCAAATTTTATTACTGTAATTTGATGAATTTAAAGTTTTCAGGATCTTTTGAGATTAGTTTTGGTATATTATATATGTACCAAAACAAATTTTGTATGTGTTTATAACACATATATAGCTTTTTTTATATTTTAAATATGTAGGAAGATTTTTAACCTTTGTAATTGAGAAGAGGAGGGTGTCTTGAGTTCTTGGGTGCTTGACTTGCTTGTGAAACCGAGAGGTAGAGAGAACAAAGGTGGTGATGGATGTTGGTGGTGGTGTTTGGCTACGGGTGATGGTGGTGTTTGGCTACGGGTGATGGTGGTGTTGGTGATGGTGTGCGATGGTGGTTGGGTGTGGTGTTCCAAAGAAAGCCCGAGGACTTGGTGACAAGGGTGATGGTTGCCGTGGTGTGTGGTTGTTGTTGGTTGTATGAGGTGTCCCAAGGAAACCCGATGAATAGAGAACAATGGTGGTGATGTTTGTGGTTTGAGGGTGGATGTCGAGAGGTTGAAGAAGCTGGGAATTGGTATGCGGTTGTGGTTGTGATAATGGCCGAAGGGTAGTGTCTTTATGGATGTGTTTCAGCCGAGGGTATTCAAGACAAGCACTCATTATGTTAAGTTTTTAGAGTGGTGAGTAATCTAGGCCTAGGGGTTTAGGTGTCACTATATGGAGCATGCTTAGTATTTTATTTTTGGTGATGGTGCATGGAGTTTGGCCGAGGACCTCAAAGGAAATGCCACATCCATTTTTGAAATGATGGTGTAGAATAGTGTGTAGCTAGGTGTCAAACAAAGGGGCTTATGAGTCACCATGTTATCATTGCAATCTTATTCTTAATCGGGTGCTCAATGAACCGAAAGTATGCTTATGGCGGTTTTGGTGGTTTCATTTGGCCGATGGTTTTAGTGACTAGGTGCTTTGATCGATTACATAGTTAATAACTCATTTTAAGGTTTAACTCGAGTTAGTAATGAATCGGCTTTAAGTGTTTAGTTAGTGTTTACGTGTTAGTTTCTTTCTTGATGTTGTGTTGTGATGTTTAGGTTGGGTTATCATTTGTTTTGATAGTGAATTTACATATGAGTAGCTTTATACATATCACTCATATATTAATATAGATAATTATAAGTTTATGGGTGTATACATACACACAAAATATATATCTATAGACATGCATAAATATATATGTACATGCAACAACAGCATGTTCTAATTTTATGCATGCAAACGTAAATTTTTCTAATATATATGCATGCATGCAAACATGCATACACACATTCTATATATATTCATGCATAAGTACAATTGACATAATAATGTAATTTATTTAGTCGTAATATAAATAAAATTGTCTACTTTATTTTCAGGGTTGTCACATTCTCCCCCTGTTAAAAGAATTTCGTCCCGAAATTCCTTGTGATTTCTTAAATTTCAGAAAAGTTTATCTGATCATTACCTCTGAATAAGTGGGGGTATTCTTTCTTGATCACATCTTCTCTTTCCCATGTGTATTCTGGTCCTCTCTTTGCATTCCACTTAACTTTCACTATAGGGATTATATTCCTTCTTAACTGATTTACTTCTTTTCCTACAATGGCTACTGGTTCTTCCACAAAATGAAGTTTCTTATCTACTTTGACTTCTTGAATTGGTACTTCTAAGGTTTTATTGGTTAGACATTTCTTGAGGTTGGACATATGAAAGGTGTTATGTACTTCACTTAATTCTTGAGGTAATTCTAACTTATATGCCACAGGGCCAATCCTATCAAGGATTTTAAACGGACCAACATACCTAGGGTTTAGCTTACTTGGTTTTCCAAACCGGAAGATTCCTTTTGAGGGAGATATCTTTAGGTAAACCCTGTCTCCAACTTGAAATTCCAATGGCTTTCTTCGTTTGTCTGCATAACTTTTCTATCGATCACGAGCTGCTTTTAATCTATTTTTAATTTTAGTGAGCTTGTCTGTGGTTTCTTGGATTAGTTCAGGACCTGTGAGTTGTCTATCACCTATTTCATTCCAACACAAAGGTGATCTACACTTTCTTCCGTACAAAGCTTCAAAGGGAGCTAACTCAATACTATAGTGATAACTGTTATTATATGAAAACTCGATTAATGGTAAGTGGCTATCCTAATTTCCACCAAATCTATAGCACAAGCTCTTAACATATCTTTTAGGGTTTGTATTGTTCTTTCACTCTGTCCATCAGTCTGTGGATGATAGGCTGTACTTAAATTCACTTGGGTTCCTAAGGCTTTTTGTAATGTCTGCCAGAATCTAGAAGTAAATCTACTATCCCTATCTGATATAATGGATACAGGTATTTCATGTCTAGACACGATCTCTTTTATGTAAATTCTTGCTAGCCTTTCAATCTTATAATCTTCTCGTATGGGTAAGAAATGAGCTGATTTAGTCAATCTATCTACTATAACCCAAATTGTGTCGTATCCATTTCTGGTTCTCGGTAGTTTGGTTATGAAGTCCCTTGTAATTTGATCCCATTTCCATTCTGGAATCTCTGGTTGCTGTAGGTATCCTGAAGGTTTTTGATATTCAGCTTTTATTCTTGAACAGACATCATATTGTTCCATAAATTCTCCGACTGATCTTTTCATGCCTGGCCACCAATATGGCTTTTCAAATCCTTGTACATTTTATTATTCCCTGGATGCACAGAATATCTTGACTTATAAGCTTCTTGTAGGACAATTGTTCTAATCATGCTATTGTCAAGTATCCAAATTCTTCCTTTAAACTTCAGAATTCCATCTGTTTCTTCTTTCATGTCTTTTAATTGTCCTTTTAGTTTCAACACAACTTCTTGTTGGGCTTCCTGGATTTGTCTTAACAAATCTGAACGTAGTCCCATTCTCATAGCACGTACCCGTAATGGCTTAGTGTAACATCCTGTATTTTTGTTCGGTTTATTTATGCCATTTTATAGCATCATTAGTAAATTTTTATATATATAAAAAAAAATATATATATATAATAACAATAATAATAATAGATAATAATAATAATAATAATAATAATAATAATAATAATAATAATAATAATAATAATATAAATAATAATAATAATAATAATAATAAAACTTAGAATTTAAAGTACAGGGGGTTGTTTTGCCATTTTGAAAACTTTGAATAAAAGTTTAAAACATGAAATAATAAACATTTGAAAGAAGAGGGGCCAATTGTGTAAATTTCCCAAACCACCCCCCTTCTACCCTGTAATTCCGGTCACCGGCCGGCGGGAGCTCCGGCGAGCTTCAAACAACCATTTTAACATCGATTTCGACCAAATTAACCGGCCCCTCACCTTCGACTATGGGTTTCGAACCCGAACCCAACTCCAAAATCGAAATTTGCGCTCGAAACCTTTCCAAATCAAACCGAATCAAAGTTTTAAAAAAATTTCGAATCAAATCATGTTTAATTTCACAAATTAAACCAAATCAATCACACCTAAAGTAATTACGCGGCCTAATCAATTAATAAATCAATCAACATCACACAATAACAACTCGAATCTCTCAAATTTGGTAAACGGGAACGCGGTTTCAAAATCAAACGAGTTAAGCTCGAATTCATGAAATCAAAGCTATATATTAAGGGCTTTCGGTTCATTGTGAAGTTCTTGAACTCACTGAACTCTCAATTCACCAGAAATCCTCTCAAACCAAAAAGCCCCAAATCAAAACACCCGAAACCTAAACCGAATTCGAAATCACCTTTTATCTCATCAAAACAGGTAATTGAAACCTGTTTTCTACTCGTTTTGATCCAAGGATCAGAAGCCCTATGATGATTTGGGTGTCTAACACCGAATCGAGGGTCAATTGAGGATCTGTTGAAACTAGGGTTCATCTCAAATTGGGGGAAACCGGGCGACTAGTGTTTAAAATTAAAACAAACCAAGTGAAACCAAGGCCTCGGCCCTGGTTCACTGGTTCCCGCACCCCATCTCACAGGGGAGACCCGGGTTCGACCCCGGGCAGCCCCCTGTCCCCCTTTTCCCTTCTTTTTTTTTGATTTCTTTTCTTTCTTTTCATTTCTTTTAATTATTCAACCTTTTTAAATTCTGAAAATTTCTAAAATTAAATTTATAAAATGTAGATTATATTTTTTTCTTTTGTTTAATTAATTTTATTGACTAAATTAATTTTGTTTTTATAAAATACTTTTGTATTTATAAATACATTATTTTAGTTTTAAAAATACAAAAGAAATGAGTAAACATAATACTTGTATATGTATATATATTTTTAAATAATTAAATTGTTTAGTTACTTATACCTATATATATATATATATATTTATATATAGTTCTTTTAATAAATAAATCACTTAAAATGATATTATAATTGTTTGGTATGTATATGTATATATACATTCAAACAATTAAATTGTTTAGTTATTTATACCTATATATATATATATATATATATTTATATATATTGTTCTTTTAGTAATTAAATCACTTATTATGATTATACAATATTATAATTGTTTTATATATTTATATATATATTCAAACAATATATATATACATAGTTCTTTTAATAGCTAAATCACTTGTTATGATTATTACACACAATATTATAATTGTTTAGTATATATTTATATATATATTTAAACAATTAAAGTGTTTAATTACTTATACCTATAAATATACTAGTGGGAAACCCGCGCGATGCGGCGGGAATTGGGATTTTGAAAACACCAGTTTCTAGACACTCCACATGGCCGCCAATGTATGTCTCACTTTCAAGAAGACGATTCTTATACAACTTTTCTGGTTCAACTTGGTGTTTATTAGGACAATTATTCTGAATATTTATAATACAACATAAAGGGCCAGATAATTGAGAAAACATATACATAATTCTGAAACCACTTACCGAGTCCAACAAAATGTTAGAAGTCTTGAAGTCCCTGTAAATATAGGTTGTTCAGCGTTGTGAAGGAAGGCAGGACCTTTTGCTGCCTCTAGAGCAATCATCATTCTTATTGACCATGATAGTGGTGCACTTGTTTCTGAGTACCTCAATAAAGCACTCCAGTTAAGTAAAGAAAATAGAAAATGTTTAAAGAGACAATAAGATGCCAAAGGTAACTATCTCTCTAGCATAATTTGGCACGCTTCCAATCGTATGACATCAAGAAGAAGACTTAAAGCATTCAAATATCGCTAACTGACTGATTCATAACTACTCTGTACTACATAACATAGAACGTAGCTAAGTCACAACAATATACTATTTATTATATGCGACTCCATGCTCTTAAACCTCTTGTAACCACATACGAAAAAAGAACACATGTGAAAGAAAGGGCATAAAAAGTAGAGGCTAAGCAGATGCAACAATCAACCAAAATCCAGCCTAAAATCACACAAATTTAACCAACAAAAAGCAGATGCAACAAAAAATCAACCTATAATCACCAAATTAATCACTACGTCCTTAAGCGTCACAAACATTCAACCAATTCTAGTCGGTCAAAAAATGAAACATTTGTTAACCTCATTCCAAATTTCATTTATTTCAAGCCACATTACTAAAATCTTTTATGTGCTTAATAATTTAAAAAATCCAACTTTCTGAACATGTTTCTACCTGTTCACAAACTATGCCACTTTTAAACCTTGGATTTTGCCAAATCCATGTTGTAAGCCACATCATTTGACATCAACGGCAAATGAGCAGAGATTCTTGTTAAGAGGTTCAACCAGATCACAACAACTGCACAATCAAGCATATTCAACTGAAATTAACATCTAAACAACCAATCAAGAAACATTAAAAACAATAAATTAGTTCAAATTTCTGCAAATTTCAAAATTCTCCCCAAAAACATTATTAATCTGGCGATGCTTCAACACATCTGCAACAAAAATGTAAAATTGTATCAATACAATCACCATCCGAATTTGATCGTTTTCCACAGAGTAGAAAATCTGAACCTGTTGCAAATGAATTACAAGTTACCAACCACCGCACCATAACAGCATGATCCTGCCGTAGTAAGCAAGAAGCATTTCTCAAGTGAAAGCAAAAATAAAATAAAAATCAACACCATCAAACCATATAACTTATCAGATGTACTATCATACCATGTCAAAACCAACAGAAAGCCTCCTCTATTCACTCAACTTATCGGCAACCTAAATCGCTCAATCTTCAGTTCTTCACATACTAACTTACTCTTCTATTTCAGCAGCTAGAGAAATCATAAACGAATCACAACACGAATTCAGAACTCCGAAGTACAATCACCTACCGCATCTAACGCCAACACATTTACTGATTCACATCAACAACTAATCATCAATCGCATAGAGCCTGAGGCTTTGAAAAGAAAGGGGAGTGATCAGAACCTTTGAGGCGAAATACTTTTTCGGGCGGGCTTTCGTTTATCATGCTTTCTTGTAGAGTTATGGGAATGGCATTGTCTCCTGGAGTTTGTATGTAAAATCGTCTGACTGGTCCATAGTTCGAGTCTGAAAGGGACAGCTTTTCCAGAACAGGTGGAAACAGAATTGGCCTCATTGAGCCAGAAGCTAATGCTACATCCTAAAACAGAGGAATGAATCAATTAAGTAGATGATATAATCAACATGCATGTATTTGAGGTTGTTGACCATAGAAAGCTTAATTGGTGGAGTATGAGTAGTGTGTCATACCTTGGCTGGACTGTGATTGAATAAAAGGTCCTTCAAGAGCATTTTGTCAAGATCTATTGCAGTTGGAGGTGAATTAGTACCATTTGTGTAAAGGAACTTTTGAGCTTGCCTCATGAGATCGTTTGTATTTTCCTGCATTATGATATACAAATATGTATTCATCAATTGCCACTAAATTTGGCAGTCAGAAACTTAAACTTAAAAGAAAACTAAAGAGATGACGAATTAAGTGGCATTAGGCCCAAAAGTCCGTGTGACATCCATGCAACATTTGTTAAAAATAAGCCAAGTTTTACATGGTTCAACTTATTCTAATCCAATAGGAGATACAAATAAATTATAGATTATTTATGTATTAATTCAAGGGTCGTACCTTCTGGGAGAACATATCAAGAGTACTTTGTCCACTTTTCAACATAGAAGCCGCAATAAAGACGGCTTTTGCTATTTTGGTTGGAAATAGTTCCATTGCATATGATATGCATGCACCACCAAAGTCATGGCCTACCATAATCACCTGCATAAAATGAGATACAAATGATTTAATAGTTAGAATATATCATTGGAATGTGAATCGAAGATGCTAACCAAAGTCTGAATATAGTACTAAAAAGGCTAATCTTCCATACATAATAGTCTGTCCCAACATGGAAATTAAATCTGAATGAAGTTTTATATTAAAATGACCTCCAAATCATCAAGATTTACATCCTGGTGAACATAAATCAGGTTAGATGTGTCACAGATAAATCTATAAGACTAAAACTTGACATTATTTGAACCAACAGATTGTCTGAATGCTACAATATGAATGAACAGTTAAAATGTCAATATTACATAATCCAATCAGAAAACAACCAGATATTCCCCCAAACCACTTGTCAGTTGTCACCAATCAAGTTATTTTTAACATCAACTTAAAAAATGAATCTAAACAAACTATTAACATCAATGATCTGCATGTTTTAGGCATTGCACAGCTGCTTTCGTTTGTAAAACTTTCCCTAATTCAACACAATAACAATCAGACCATCTGGTTATGAAATTAAATCAAAATAACGATCAATCGCGTACAATTAACCGAAAGGAGAACATTCATACCTGATTAAGGAGTTGCTGAGGCGGAAGAAGAGGATCAGTAAGCGATCGAGCCCTAGTACTCGAACTCCGAGGAAGAGGCTAGTGGCGTTTGGAGTTGGCACCACCAGGAGGATGGCGGAGGGAAGTCGATCGATCAAACGGCAAAACACCGCCATTCTGCTGCTGTAAAAGCAGAGCGGCGGCGATTGCATGTTGATGAAGAAGATGAGAGGTGATTGGAACCTGTTTGAAGTGACGAAAGACGTGAGATGCGAAAGTCATGGTTGAGTTGAGTGATTGTTCACCGGAAGGCGCAACGAACGGACGCGTCTTATGATTTCGGTTTCATCTGGAGAAGGGGGTGGAATTATAGGAGAGGGTGAAGGGTTTTGAGCAAGAACGAAGGGGATGGGGAAGGAAGGGGAACCGGTGAGGGAGAAGAGTGCCGATTGAAACGGAGGGAGGTAAGCATCTCAAAAGGCGCGTCTTACATATATTAGTAAATTACCAATTTACCCACCTTTCATGTATTATAAGGTAGTATAGATATATATATTTATATATAGTTCCTTATAATAGCTAAACCACTTATCATAATTATTATATACAATCCTTATAAACCGGTTTAACGTACAATTTAATCAAGTTTTATTTATTATTTCTCTTACGCGCTAACAAGTGATTATACCAAGTATAATCCATTCGTTTCATTTAACCGATCACGTTATTAACATGTAATAAATACGAATAATTATTAACTCCTATTAGACCTACAATTAATCATCAAACAAATTATAACGCGCTACTTTATTTCGTTTAGGTGCGTTGTGACGTTTGTGTTGGAAATCTTATTCGTGGTTATTCTTATTACGTCTACAAGTCTCCTTTATTAAACATGTGAGTTCTTATGCCCCGCTTTATGATTATTTCACGTCTTTCGGGGTGAAACATGTTGCTTATACAAATTTACACATACACGCTTTGATACTTATTACACACGTGCAATTCTTTACATAGTCGTGGTTGTTTGGATATGTTAAGTATTATATGAGATGTGACATACGTGTGCAATCATTAACTATTGCTAGCCTAGCGAAGTCTTAGATCTTTGGGCCTGACAAGCCTATTTGGTGCTAAAGTCGATGTATTGCCGACTCCTAGGAGCCGTATGCTTGTGCACTAGGGAACCAAATACACTTAGCTAATCATGCTTATTCATATTATTCAGTCGAGGCTTGATTGTAACTATGCATGTTCTATATACTTGCTATCTTGTGACCATTGACTAGAATTGCCACATTTTGTATACTTATTGTATTTAAAACCATGAGAATTCGCCAACTAGTTAGTTGACTTTATTTTCAACATGTTTCAGGTAATGTGCAAGCTTAGCGATGATTGAAGGAATGCATAAACCTAGATCATGGACCTAGGCTTAATAAAGACGATTGAATTCTTGTTTTTGTTTGATTTATTTTGAGACATTGATGTATGTGGTGATTGAAAACAATTGATTAATGGCATTTTATACTTTAACATAGCGTTATGTGGCTGTGAACAATCTTAATCCTCACACCTCGACGTTTCCGCCGTCAAGGTTGGGGTGTGACAGATTGGTATCAGAGCCCATAACTATAGGGATTTAGGTTATTAGAAATGGTGACCTAGGCTATAGTTTATGCATGATCCTTATAGAATAGTATTCTTATGAATACATACTTATTGTTTGCATGCTGCCTAACGCTATGCCTTATTATGTGCAATGTGATGCCTTAGCATAGGTGCCTTTCTACACGATTACATATTGTTACCCGTCTCCCCTAGACTTATCTTAAACGTTAATTCTCCCCGACAGTTACTATTTCTTAAACTTATTCTCGTCTCCAAGTAGAATCTATTGATAGGAATTCTTTAGACTTTATGTCTAATCTTGTAAATATCCCATCAAGATTTTGATTTCATAAACCAAAGAACTAGTGTGGTACATAGACACATGTATTCTGGATTTTCTGGCAAAAGGCCCTCGGGCTAAGGCAAGCGTATACGTATAAATCTCATTGAGGGAACCGTTACGCTACCTGGGGATTTCCGGGATGAGTGATAAACTATGACCAACATACACGAGTTTCTGAGGTGAATGGGTCAATTCATCTTGACGTGTCAACGTTTCCAAATGGTGATGCGTCACCAAATGGAATCATTCCGTATAATTCATGATTCTTACCTTAATTGCCCACCCTTATTATCCTTTAACCGATCCTAACCCAATTTGTATTTTTCCAGCATGTCTCGTTACCACGGAAACCGAGGAAGATCCGGCCGTAAGCTTGCTGCCATGATTGCCCGGCAAATGGCTGCGGTCATCCCGACCATGGTGGCTGAACTCAGCAGCACTATGATCGCAAACGTCACGAACAATAGCAACGGTCAAGGGGAAAATAGTGCAAACCAACGGCGTAACAACCAGTCTTGCACCTTCAAGCATTTTAGTTCATGCAAGCCTCCAAGTTATAGTGGCAAGGAAGGTGCCACCGGTCTCTTAGAGTGGTTTGAAGGGATGGAGAACACCTTCGTCAACTGTGAGTGCCCCGAAGCACTCAAAGTAAGGTATGCCACCAGTATGCTGCAGCAACGGGCCTTAACGTGGTGGAATAGTGAAAAGAGGAACCGAGGCCCCGATGCAATCTTGGCTTTAACTTGGGAGGAATTCAAAAACATAGCCATAGCCAAGTTTTGCCCGAGGAGTGAAATCCAGAAACTGGAGGAGGAATTCTGGAATTTGAAACAGGATGGCGGGAACCATCTGGCATATTCTACCCGTCATCATGAACTAAGCATACTGCTGCCACACATGGTGGATACCGTTTCCCGAAACGTGGAAAAATTTATTAAGGGTGTACCGCCTCAGATTCAGGATGCCGTTGTGGGTAGCCGGCCCGCAACCTTGGAAGAAGCTATCACCATCACTGCCCAATTGACGGAGAACCACATCCGAGCAGGCACTATGTCTGCAAAGGGTGCCAAGAAGACTGAGAAGACGACCCCCGAGGAGGTCAAGGAGGTCAAGCCTGATAACAAGAAACGAAAGTTTGTACCGGCACGGAACTACGCCGTGGCTGCTCCTAAACCGCCCCAAAGACAGTGTACTACCGGGGCTACACCAGCCGCACAAGTACCCGTGGCAAGGGCTTATGCAGGCCCTCTACCTATGTGCAACACGTGTAGGTACCATCATCCGGGAAACCTTCCGTGTCACATCTGCACACTATGTGGCAAGTACGGGCACCTTGTGGCAACGTGTCGCCGAGCATTGGGAAACGCAGTGACGGAACCAAATCGGGTCTGCTACAACTGTGGAGAACCAGGTCACTACCGACCCCAGTGCCCTCGTCTTGTGGGCAATGTTCCACAAGCTCGTGGACGTGCTTTCAACATCAACGCGAACCAAGCTCAGGCGAACAACGAGGTGGTGAACGGTACGTAAAAAAAAAAATTGCAACCCTATCTCCATAGAATTTCTCTTAAAATTCCTTACTTGTGTCCTTAAGTTCCTTTAAAACCTATACAGGTATGTTTCTTATTAATGACACCTATGCATACGTATTATTTGATTCGGGCGCCGATAGAAGTTTCGTTTCCTTAGAGTTCGAGCCGACACTTTCTAAACCTCGCTCAAATCTAGAGAGACCTCTCACCGTCGAAGTTGCTGATGGAGAACCCATCACCGTCGACGTGGTTATCCGCGATTGTCTATTGTGCCTCGACAACCATAAATTTCTTATCGACCTTATTCCAATGAAGCTTGGAAGTTTCGACGTTATTATTGGCATGGATTGGTTATCCAAGAACCATGCCGAGATCATCTGCTTCGAGAAGTGTATTCGCATGCCCTTACCCTCCGGTGACACGATGAAGGTGTTCGGTGAACGGTCCTCCAAAGGACTCAAGCTTATGTCATGTACTTTGGTGATGATGATGATGATGATGATGATGATGGTGATGATGATGATGATGATGGTGTTGGTGATGATGGTGATGGTGATGATGATGATTGTGATGGTGATGATGGTGATGATGATGGTGATGATGTAGATGGTGATGGTGATGATGATGGTGATGATGATGATGATGATGATGATGATGATGATGATGATGATGATGGTGTTGGTGATGATGGTGATGGTGATGATGGTGATAGTGATGATGATGGTGGCTGAACTCAGCAGCACTATGATCGCAAACGTCACGAACAATAGCAACGGTCAAGGGGAAAATAGTGCAAACCAACGGCGTAACAACCAGTCTTGCACCTTCAAGCATTTTAGTTCATGCAAGCCTCCAAGTTATAGTGGCAAGGAAGGTGCCACCGGTCTCTTAGAGTGGTTTGAAGGGATGGAGAACACCTTCGTCAACTGTGAGTGCCCCGAAGCACTCAAAGTAAGGTATGCCACCAGTATGCTGCAGCAACGGGCCTTAACGTGGTGGAACAGTGAAAAGAGGAACCGAGGCCCCGATGCAATCTTGGCTTTAACTTGGGAGGAATTCAAAAACATAGCCATAGCCAAGTTTTGCCCGAGGAGTGAAATCCAGAAACTGGAGGATGAATTCTGGAATTTGAAACAGGATGGCGGGAACCATCTGGCATATTCTACCCGTCATCATGAACTAAGCATACTGCTGCCACACATATGGGTGCACTAAATAACTTACTCTTGAGGAGTGATGTGCTCCAAATTATACATAAAAACACTATCAAAAGCACATCATTTATTCCTTGATATCTCCTAAAATATGATGATTATGTACTTAAAATCATTTAATTGTGTTTTCAGGTGTTGTGAAGGGCAAGATGGACAAAAGGAGCATAATGGACAAGAAATTGAAGAAATTCAAGCTTAAAGCTCCAAGCATGGGGCCGTGCCTCATTAAGCACGCCCCCATGCCTTGCCTGAAACACACCCCCGTGCTAATTTGGCACACCCCCGTGATTGGACATCTGACAGGACAAAAAGTACTGTTCCCCAAAAGGAGTCACGGGGCCGTGCCCCAATCAACATGGGGCCGTACTTGGCCCTTTCACGGGACCGTGCCCCATTTGTCACGGGGCCATGCCCGACAACTCCTGTGTGTACAATCCGACCAACTTTCGTAAGCATTGTACTAACACGGGGCCGTGCCTTTTTGTCACGGGGCCGTGCTTAAACACTCCGGGAAGCCTATAAATAGAGGGCCAAGTTCATCATTTTGCAAGCTTTTGGTGGGAGTGATACTCTGCAGAATTGTCTCGGGAATCAAGTCTTGAAGATCATTTGGAGGCCCGGGAGGTGCATACAACACTTGGAAGAGGCTCGGGATTGTCTAAACACCATCCATTGTGGATCATTGGTTTGATTGTTCTATTTTATCAATGAATCCATATCTATCTTCTATGTTATTCGTTATATTACAGCTCATTATGAGCTAAACTCCTATTATCATCCTACTTGGATGAAACTTATGTAATTTGTGATGAATTAATGGTGTGATAAATATTGTGTTAACGTTATGGTGGTCTTGGGAAAACTTTCGATGGGTAGCACTTACATTTGAATGGGGGGTTATAAGTTTATGGTTTGTAATTGTGATTGTCATACACGGTTGAAAAACGTATGATCAACTTTTATTCATAACAACTATGGCTAATTAACTAGAGATGGTTATTAGAAATCATAAGACCTTAACTTTCTGATCATTTACGGGTTCCCTTTTATTAGTCTGAGAAATCTACAGTAATTGTTATGGTTTTCTAAAATTAATGGTATGTTAGAATAGAACTTGATCAACTCTCTTCTTACATTAAGTTATGTTTTCAGAAATCGTATGTCGAAAAGGACACAAAAGATTTACCTACATCACTAGGGCCTTGACCTAAGCAGTAAATCTCAACCTGTGTTGGTCCTGGTCACTACGGAGCGGATAGACGAGAAATCGCGCCAGCTCATCTTTATAAACGTTAACACAATTACTTTATTCAATATCTTTAATCACACCACCACTTCATCACAATTACATAAGTGTAATCCAAGTTAGGATGATAGCCTTTATCCCCTGATCTTAAATCCAAAAGTTTCAACTTGTTTTACTTTATTTCTTATTTTTATTGTTAGTTTAAAACCCTAAAGAAACCCTAATTTACATCAATGCAACTTATCATTCTCTTAAACAGAAATTGATAGTCAATTATAAGGATTGTTGAGTAGTCTTAGTGTGTCCACGGATTGATACTCGGTTCTTACCATCACTATATTACCTCACGATAGGTGCACTTGCCTTTTGTGTGTGTAGTTAGTAGTAGTAACAACCATTGAAAACTGAATCTGTGCGAAAAATTCTTTATAAAAAATATATATACTTTCACACCGCATCACCGCACATAACCAAAGTTCTTTTTTTCAAAAACATAATCTTTGGCATAGTAGAGTTTGGACTGAAGACAGGTACCAAGGAAAATGCAATGTGTTATTGAGAAATTGAGAAGGCCGAAAAAGATGTTCGTTGCCTTATAACAACCACAAGTAACAAACATACAAATTTTACAAAAATAACCCCTCACTTATCTTGGAATTACATTTCTCATACAAAACTCAAACTAACATACTCCCCCCTAATTTCAGGATACTAATTCAACTCTTCAACACCAAGAAGAAACCTCATTTCTGAAAACTTCACTCTCGGTATTGGCTTGGTTAACACATCAGCTCTCTAAAGATCACCACTTACAAACTCCACACAAATTTGTTCCCTTTCAATGCATTCTCTAATAAAATGAAAACGAGTATGAATATGCTTAGATCTTCCGTGAAAGACTGGATTCGTCATTAGGGCAATTGCTGACTTATTATCCACCAAGAGCACAACACTTCTCTAGTCCTTCCCTGTCAAGTCTTCTAGTAAACCATTAAGCCACATAGCCTGACAAGTTGCTGAAGTAACTGCCATGAATTCAGCTTCACAACTAGATAATGCAACAGTCTGCTGCTTCTGTGAATGCCATGAAACTACCAACCCATTATAATAGAATACATTCCCAGACGTGCTTCTACCATCATCATTATCAGCCAAATGATTACTATCACTATACCCCACCAACTGGCCTCCTTCTACATAATTATATCTAATGCCATAATGTGCAGTTCCCTTCACATAATGAATTAACTGCTTCACAGCCTTTAAATGAGCATCCCTCGGGCTTTGCATGAACCTGCTCACATAACCAACAGCATAGGCTATGTCTGGCCTGGTCTGAGTCAGATACCTCAAAGACCTAACCAATTTCCTGTACAAAGTTGCATCAACACTATTACCTCCTTCATCTTTGAACAACTTCAGTCCAGGCTCCATTGGTATCTTTGTTTCATTACACTCCTCCAAACCAGCCAACTTAACCAGCTTAGCTGCATACCCAGCCTGACCAATCTGAATACCATCCTTCCTTTATTTCACCTCAATTCCCAAATAGTAACATAACAATCCCAGATCAGTCATTTCAAATTTAGCCTGCATTTGCAACTTAAACTTGCTAGTCATCTGTTCACTGCTTCCAATCACCAACAAGTCATCCATATACACACCAATAATCATAGTGGATTCCTCACTGTGCTTTACATACACTGCTTGTTCATGCTTGCACCTTTTAAAGCCCAATTCCAACAATGCCTCATTCAACTTCAAATTCCATGCTCTCGAAGCTTGTCTTAGGCCATACAAAGCCTTTGACAATTTGTAAATCTTGAACTCAGAGCCTTTCTTCTCATACCCATCAGGCTGCTTCACATACACATTCTCCTTTAAAACTGAATCTGTGCAAAAAATTCTTTATCAAAAATATATATACTTTCACACCGCATCAAGTTTTTGGCGCCGTTGCCGGGGACACACGGCAAGTTTGAAAGACAATCTAAATTTTTGACTGTCCTGTTTATATCTTGTTAATATTTTTGTTCAAATTCATTTTAATTTTGTAGTTAGTTTGCCTTAGTTAGTTTAGTTACATTTGCCTGATTCATTTTAAGCCTTAGTTTATGCTTCCTTAAGTTAGTGTATGTCCGACTCGTCTAGTCCTGAACTTGTTTCACCTCTTTCGAAACCTGAACGACTTTTCCGACAATGGTTACGTGAAAGACCGCAACAAACAGCAACAATCATCGAAGAAGACATCTCGGAAGATACACCATCCGAAGGAGACATGGCTAATCGAGACGAGGAAATGAAGATGACGCACTATGCCACACCATCAATCGACGGTAATGAGTCTAGTGTTGTCCAACCAGCAATAGCGGCCAACAATTTCGAGATTAAGTCTAGTATTATCCAACTCGTAGAGAACTCTGTTCAGTTTCACGAATTGCAAGACGAAGACCCTAACGCTCACATCTCATGATTCCTTTGTATCTGTGCAACTTTCAAAATCAACAACTGTTCAGACGATGCTATTAGACTACGACTTTTTCCATTTTCACTTCGCGGCCGAGTCATTGACTGGCTTGATTCACTTCCGCCTGGTTCCATCACCACGTGGGCGGAAATGGCTGAACAATTCCTGTTGAAATACTTTCCACCCGATCGCACTGCCAAATTGAGAAACAGCATCACAAGCTTTCGCCAAGACGATGATGAATCATTACACGCAGCGTGGGAGAGATATAAAGGTCTCCTTCGGAGATGCCCACATCACGGACTTGATCTGTGGCTGCAGTGTCAAACCTTTTATGATGCAATCAGCGGAGCACACAAACAAGCTGTAGACCAAAGTGCGGGAGGAGATTTCGGAAGTGTTACACCAACAGAAGCATACCAAGCCCTAGAGAAGGCAGCTAAGAAGAGCTTTGCATACAATCCCTTGAGAAACAAAATCAACTCTAGAGGAATTCATCAAGTAGACTCTGAGACGCTGATCACAGCCCAGTTAGAATCCTTAACCAAACGATTCGAACAATTGCAAGCTGAACTTAAAAAGACTCCAACATGATGCAACACATGTGGAAACTCACACAAGACCAATGAATGTCCACAAGGCATTATGATGGTTGAAGATGTTGACTACGTAGGAGGCCCAAACAACTCATATAACAACAACTCAAATTGGAGGAGCAATCCAAATTACAGAGAAGCTGGTAACAACCAACCATCATCTGGATTCAACCGCAGGCCACCTTACCAACAACAGAAACCACCATATCAAGGTCCAAGCAGCAGTAATCAAGACCACGGAGCATCATCAATGGAAGATTTATTGCAGCAATTGTTGTTAACTACACAAGCCACACATGAGTACATCCGGAAATCTGATCGAAGAAACGAGGAAAGGTTCCAAAGAAACGATGTTGACATCAAAAGCAACAAAGCATCATTGCAAACCATTGAAAACCAGGTAGGTTAGATAGCACAACAACTATCTGCAAGACCCCAAGGTGCTTTGCCTAGCAATACTATAACAAAACCTAATGCTCAAGTCAAAGCCATCACCACAAGAAGTGGCAAAACCACTCAAGGTGATGCACCTGTATTACATCCCATCCTTGAAGAAATAGAACTCGAGATACCACGTAATACAAGTGACAAGCAAAAGCAATCTGTCATTGTTGAAGAACCAGCCAAGAAATACATACCACCACCACCTTATGTTCCACCACCTCCATATCCCGGTCGTCTGAGACAACAACGAATGGAGGCACAATATGGCAAATTTCTGGGATTGTTCAAGCAACTCCACATTAATCTGCCATTGGTGGAAGCCTTAGCCCAAATGCCAAATTATGCTAAGTTTTTAAAGGGTGTGTTGTCAAACAAGAAGAAACTGGAAGAGTTATCACATGTAGTTTTGAACGAGGAATGCTCAGCAATTCTTCAAAACAAACTACCTCAAAAGATGACTGATCCAGGGAGTTTCACCATACCTTGCCTAATAGGAAATCTTTCTGTCAGCAACGTGTTAGCCGATTTAGGTGCTAGCATTAACCTCATGCCTTATGCAGTTTTTCAAAAGTTAAACTTAGGTGAGCCTAGACCTACTCGTATGAGCATCCAATTAGCTGACCGTTCTGTCAAATATCCGAGGGGCATTGTTGAAAATCTCTTAGTTAAAATTGACAAGTTTGTATTTCCCGTTGATTTTGTGATCCTCGACATGGATGAGGATAAGAATGTTCCTCTCATCTTAGGTCGACCTTTCTTAGCAACCGCTCGAGCCCTCATTGATGTTTGCACCGGCAAACTCACACTCCGAGTGGATGAGGAGGAAGTGACATTCGACATAGGACAATCCATGAAACATCCTCAACATCATGACGATTCACTTTATTATATTGATGTTTGCGACTCAATCATAAGCTGTCATCTGAAGAACACTCGTCAAATTGAAGCCTGCAATACTCAATTAATAGAAATCCAAACCACTGAGCCCGTCTGTGAGCACCAAATCATTCCAGAACTTGAAGTTGATGAAACATCATCTTGTCAAGAAGCATTTGAGATTATCGACCAGGAATTAGAACCTAAAGCCAAACCTTCAATCGAAGACCCTCCGGTTTTAGAACTCAAAGAACTTCCATCTCATCTCGAATACGCTTTTCTTGAAAATACTTCTCAGCTTCCTGTCATAATCTCATCCGCCCTATTAAAAGATGAGAAGAATAAATTGCTCAATGTGCTGAAGGCACATAAACGAGCAATTGCATGGAAAATCATGGACATCAAGGGAATCAATCCATCCTTTTGCACTCACAAAATATTGATGGGGGAGGATTTCAAATCTGTCATTCAACCTCAAACTGCTAGATGCCGAGATTTACCCTAATCCTTGGGTCAGTCCTGTCCAAGTTGTCCCAAAGAAAGGAGGAATGATTGTGGTAACTAACGAAAAGAATGAGCTTATTCCAACTCGTACGGTTACAGGATGGAGAGTTTGCATCGATTATCGCAAACTCAATGACGCCACAAGAAAGGATCATTTCCCTTTACCTTTCATTGACCAAATGCTCGAGAGACTCTCTGGAAAAATGTTCTATTGTTTCCTCGATGGTTTCTCAGGGTACTTTCAAATTCCCATTGCTCCCGAAGATCAAGAGAAAACGACATTCACTTGTCCATATGGCACTTTTGCGTATCGACGAATGCCTTTTGGATTATGTAATGCCCCTGTTCAAAGATGCATGGTAGCAATTTTTCATGACATGATTGAACACTCAATGGAAGTTTTCATGGATGATTTCTCCGTCTTTGGAAACTCATTCGAACAATGTCTTGAAAACCTGGAAAAAATGCTGGTTAGATGCGACGACTCTAACCTTGTTTTAAATTGGGAAAAGTGTCACTTCATGGTTACTAAAGGAATAGTGTTGGGACACAAGATCTCTCGAGCAGGCCTCGAAGTTGATCAAGCCAAAATTGACACTATTTCCAAACTGCCATATCCCACAACCGTGAAAGAAATTAGAAGCTTCCTAGGTCACGCAGGATTCTATCACCGTTTCATTAAAGACTTCTCAAAAATCGCACGACCGATGACTCAACTTCTTGAGAAAGATTCAAATTCGTGTTTTCCAACGAATGCATCAGTGCATTTGATCTGTTAAAAGATAGGTTGGTTACCGCTCCAATTATGGTTTCCCCAGATTGGACGTTACCATTTGAACTCATGTGTGATGCAAGCGATTTTGCGGTAGGAGCCGTGTTAGGACAAAGGAAATACAAGCAATTCCACCCAATTCACTATGCGAGCAAAACCTTAAACGACTCACAAGAAAACTACACAACCACCGAGAAAGAACTTCTCGCAGTAGTTTTCGCATTTGACAAATTCCGCTCGTATCTAGTCCTGTCAAAAACAGTCGTCTATACCGATCATGCAGCCCTACGTTATCTGTTCAACAAACAAGATGCAAAGCCGAGATTGATACGATGGATACTTCTGCTTCAAGAATTCGACATTGAGATTCGTGATAAGAAAGGAGCCGAAAATCTAGCGGCTGATCATCTTTCGCGTCTTGAAGATTTAAACCATCCACAAACCGAGGAATTCAAAATAAACGATAATTTTCTTCACGAATTCCTTTTGCACATCCAATCTTCAATCGATGAGTATCCTTGGTTTGCCGACTTCACAAACTATTTGGCAAGCAGATTCCTTCTCAAAGGAATGAATTATCAGCAAAAGAAGAAATTCTTTACTGATATTAAGCATTACTATTGGGAAGATCCGTACCTATTCAGAATCGGTGCGGACCAACTCATTCGAAGATGCGTGTACGGAAGTGAAGCGGAACAGATCCTAAGGCACTGTCATGAAGGACCCACAGGAGGCCACCATGGAGCAACTCTAACAGCCAAAAAGGTCTTCGATTCTGGATTCTATTGGCCCACAATCTTCAAGGATGCTCACAACATGGTACGCACCTGTGATGCATGTCAAAGAGCAACCAACATCTCGACACGAGATGAGATGCCTCAGAAACCCGTTCAAGTATGTGAGGTATTTGATGTATGGGGTATTGATTTCATGGGGCCATTCCCGGTATCATTTGGAAACCGTTACATCTTAGTAGCAGTTGATTATGTCTCAAAATGGGCCGAAGCTCAAGCCCTGCCTACCAACGATGCAAGAAATGTTGTCAGATTCCTTAAGAAATTATTCTCTCATTTTGTTACCCCTAAGGCTTTGATTAGTGATCGCGGGACCCATTTCTGTAACAACCAGTTCGAAAGAGCAATGGCTCGTTATGGAGTAAACCACCGCTTTACAACCGCTTATCATCCACAAGCAAATGGGCAAGCGGAAGTCACTAATCGAGGTATCAAACGAATCCTAGAAAAAACCGTAGGTCAAAATCACAAGGACTAGTCTGCCAAGCTAGATGATGCATTATGGGCTTTTTGAACAGCCTTTAAGACTCCCATTGGCACAACACCATTTAAACTCGTTTATGGGAAGTCGTGTCATCTACCTGTCGAACTGGAACATAAAGCCTATTGGGCACTCAAAGCAGCAAACCTAGACCAAGGCCTTGCAGGAAAGAATCGATTTCTACAAATCCATGAACTAGAGGAACTGAGAGAACAAGCATACGAAAACGCTAGGGTTTAGAAGGAAAAGACAAGGAAATTCCACGACTCTCGTTTAAGGAGCACTAAACGATTTCATGTGGAGGAACGTGTCTTACTGTATAACTCTCGTTTACGTCTATTTTCCGGAAAGTTAAAATCACGCTGGTCTGGACCTTACACGATTAGAAATGTGTTTCCAAATGGTGCAATCGAAATTGACAACCACGAAGGTTTAAGTTTCAAAGTAAATGGACATCGTTTAAAGCCATATAACGATGGGCCAACCAAGATTTTCTTGGAGGAATTACACCTCCGCCCTGACGAGGATTAAGTGTGGGGAAGGGTCTCGCCGAAGACCCGAAACGAAAACACGGCACTTGTACATAGATTTTGTCTGAAATTTTTAGCTTTTTGTAGGACCCCCAAGCACAAGCACGGGGTTGTGCCCCACCAAGCACGCCCCCGTGACTCTGACAAATATTTTCCATGATCTCCGCTGACGACTCTGGAACGTTACAGGACGAATTTAAGGCGACTTCTGACAAGCACGGGGCCGTGCCTACCCAAGCACGCCCCCGTGATCAACTTTGCAGACCTGTGTATAAATACCACACTTGTTCCAAGCTTTCATCACACCCATTTCTGCTCAAAATCTCACGAAGAAAAGATGAAAGAATCCAGTCAAAGAAGTTCCAATTGGAATCCTGCAACGAAGCCCCGGTCTGAAACTAGAGAGCCAACAACTCAAGAGTATTTCTTTAAGCTCCATGAGCTAATCAAGAAATTGACAGAGATGAATCTCACCGCAACTCAAAGCTTGGCTGAACTTATCCAGAAAGTTCAGGATATGAGCGAGGAGCTTGTTTCCATCAACCGTCAGCTTGCGGAACTTAGCAACCGCACTTCGCACTACCCTATCCCGACCCTTCCACACGAAATGTGTGGAGGCTTCTTCTAGAGGCATTTCGTGAAGGGTCATGTGCGCTAGTGCGCGTTAAGGAGTCTGGTTTTGCAGTTTCAGATTCCCGGTTTTAACGTATTATGTAATCGTAGGAGATAGGAAAATGTATTTATCGCTTGGCTTGCTTATTTGAATTCTAGAACTAATTTCGTAACTTCTCTGATGAATTGGATGTGTCAAAACTTAGCCGGGTAAATTACGCAACGCGCGAAATTAAAAAACGGAACAACAAAATACTGAACCGAAACTGCACAAAGCAATCACGGCCCCGTGCCCACATAGGCACGCCCCCGTGACGACAAAAAATCGACACAACCTGACTTGTTTCAGCATTTTGTCTTGTTCCCCATCAATTATGAATGTTAAAACGTGAAATTTTTGCCTGCAACTTTGTATCCTCTTCATCTTGTGAAAATTTTTCATTTTTTTTCCTTCATATTTTCAAGTCTCCTTTCAAGAGGTTTAATCAAAAGGTTAGTATGCTAATTCCCATGATTATGATAGCCATTTGCACGTATTTAGGTGATTAGGTCTCTAAACAACCGAAATACTAATGATTATATGTAAGAGCTTGTGCTTAAACATATTATGGAATTATGAATGCTTTATGCCTTCTTGTTTATGTTCTCTTGAAAGTTGATTAGTGTTAATTAGTATGATTAGTTAGTTATTAGTATTAGTATGTTTCCCATTAGTGTTAACAAAACTTTCTTCATAATATGTGGTGATTTCTTTGTTAATCATGTTCAAGTTACAAGATTTGGTAAGTAGTGTTGAAACATTATATATTTTTTTTGTCTTGAATTATTAACAAATGCTCAAAATGTTTAACGTATAATCTTTGGTTTTTCAAGAAAGAAAATAACAAATTTATGCTTAATCAAAGATTTACAAACAAAACCACATTTGCTCGAGCTGAAATTTCATGATTTAAAATGTTAACCGCACCCCCACGTTTCAAGAGACACCCCCCATGTTTAACGGATTTTTCTTAAAAAGCAAACGTGTCAACTATTTTTCAACACAAGTTCACAAAAATGGGTGACGTGGCTTTTGAAAATCAATCTTTGTCCCTAAAATAGATAGTCTATTCCAAAAATCTGTTTTGTATATGTTAACTGATTTGTCCAAATTTCAGGATCATGAACTATCCATACTTACAATTTGGAGGAAACCGTGAAAGATGGTGTCGTGATCGATTGCAAAGGCTCTTGCAAAGGGCTGAAAAGTCACATTTGCAAGCCGATAAAGAAACCTTGGCGGCTGTCGGACAGCTCGAAAGATATAACAATTTATTGAGTATTCAGTGAAAGCGGTTGTTTTCATAAAACAAACCTTCCATTTATGAACTAACTCTTGAATTTTTAGCATCTTTCAGATTCAGCATGAAAGACTCCGACCCTTGGGATGAGGAAGCAGTTACATTCAGGCTGAGTGGACATTGGCGAAAAACATCCATTGCTTTGTTTGGTGTCTATCTGGGAATATATACAGAACAGAAAATGGAGGAGGAAGCAATCTCAGGAATGCCATCTTATCATACATTTCCAGATGAGGAAAGTAGGGACGCAGAAAGCGGCGCCATGAGAAATGCATTTTGGGAAAAGATTGGAACAGGGGCGTTCAACTCAAGTAAAACCAAGAGTAGTCAGATTCGGGACCCGTTGCTACGATACATACACCGGTTGCTTAACCATTCGATAACAGCTCGTGGCCAAAGCGAGGGAGTTGTTAGTTTGAGAGACCTGTTTATTTATACTGTATGACTAATCATTTGCCCTGCAACATTGGGTATTTGTTTTGTAACTTGTTTGCCAGGAATGCAACTGCAGGTGCCCCGACACCAATGTTTGGAGGAAGCTGGATCCTGAACTTGTACGAGAGTTATGGGTGTAACACGGAGAGAACCGAAGGAGTAATACCAGGATTGTTAGACTTAAGCATTTGCACAAGCATGTACATGATCACGACCTTACCAAATGGACAACCGAGATTCATGGATAGGAAGGGACAAATCTGGGATCCGGCAGATCCCGAGGAAATTATCATGGACCTTGATATGCCAACACATCATGAAGACGCCGGGGCCTCCAGCTCACACGCCGGAGAATTTCCAACCATGTTAGACCTTTATGAAGCAATCCAGACTACCAGTGACCATGCAAGGAGATCATTTGAATACGCGCAACAAGCTTTCAACCGCGTCGAAATCTGAACTCTCGAGGGGACGACCTGAGCAATGATGTCACGTACATCAGAAACCGGATGTATCATGAGTGGGGGGATATCCCGCCACAGAGCCCTTGAAAATCCACCACTTTCAGGGACCGGGCACAGTGTTTTGTGATCCCGATGGTTCTCGCAAGCAAAGACACAAGTCAACTTCATAATATTTTGGGGAGTATCTCATTTCCATTCCTTGTTTTTAATTTATCTATCACATTGGGGACAATGTGAATTTTAAGTTTGGGGATGGGATTAATCGAGACACATACTTAATACTTTGCTAAAAACAGGTCCAAATTGAAAATTTTTAACAAAATCACTTAACCATTAATTTTTGTGACACGAAGCCAAAAATTTAAACAATTTTTGATAAGCCAAATTATAAATATACGTTTTCGGGAAATAAATAAGTAAATAAGAGAAATCCAAATCAAAGTTGAAAATATTTTTTATGATATCCTTAAAAGCAATAATCAAGTAAATATATGTAATCATGCAAAATGAAACACTTTTACCCAATTCCATCCATTTGTGAGTTTATTTTTGAGCCTTAAACAGCTTTTGCAAACCTTTGCAATTTTACTTTCATTCTGGATTCAATTGAGAGTACCTCATGATACGTGTGATTAGAACTTGCTTTAGGTATACATTTCAAGACCTTAATTAGTATTTTCTGCATAAAGATGAGTTAGGCATTAGGAAACCCTTAACCATTCAAACCCCAACCATTTCTTTTAATCTTCCCTACCCGAAAATCAACCCTAGTTAGCCCCGTTGAGCTTAAACATTTTATTTCTATCACCCGAATCACCAAGTCACTCAACAAAAAGCCTTCAAGAAAACCCAATTTTCGTTAAAGACATGATTTTAGTTTATTAAAAAAAAAAGAAAAGAAAAGAAAAAAGAGAAAAAGAGAAAAAGAAAGAAAAATTTGGTCTTTTACCGGCAGACCTAAAAGAACTGGAATGCATTCTTTTGATTTTAATTTGCTTTGTTGCCTTCATCACGCAAAACCGGGACTTATCCCGGAAATCCGCGAACAAATTTACAACCTCACGTACGACGCAAGAAAGAAATGGTGAAAAAAGGAACAAGTTCCGTCATTTTGTGGAATTTCAAAGAGCGCCATAAAGAGACGGGCAAAAAGATACGAAAGATGCCCGAATTGTGGAAATTGGTCACACGATGGAAAATTCAAAAAGAACCAAACTGAATCCCAATACGAATACACAGAACTGATCCGATTGGGTGCTATTAGGCTTCAAGCCGAACGATCCTTACGAAAGGATAGTTTTGTGTGTCTTCGGGTAAAGGATGAAGTAAGGTTTCTAAAAGCAAAATACGGTCTCGACAATCTAACCTTAAACGAGTCCTCAAGTTAGCATATCCCTTCTAGCTTGAAGTATTGTATACGGAACTTTTTACTGCTTTCCTTGTAGTTTATGTTAGAAAAATAAGCCAAGACCGTCGTCTTTAGCATTTAGCCTCTTTTTCCAAACATTCCACACCCGAGCCCGAGCCAAGTTACAACCCATCAAAGACCTAATGATTTATGCAAGTAAATATCTAAGTAGGTGGAGAATGGATCCCTTAGCAAGCTTATGATTCCACACGTATTCATGCTAGGCAATTGAGCGTATTAGTCATACTTCATCTATTGTATGACTCCATATATTCAGCCGAGTGTGAATGTAATTTTGTGACGAGTGTGGATTTTTTCATGGTTATAATCTTTACTAACAATCCCATTGCTTGCTAGGATATCATTCTATACATGCCTAAAATGTTCATTTGGATGAAATAATTTTACTTGCATATTTCCCGAAAGACATATTTATCTTTTGCTTTATTTGGTTTTTTTAGTGGAGTTGTCATTTTAAGTGATTTTGCTTGAGGACAAGCAAAGTTTAAGTGTGGGGATATTTGATGTGCTCCAAATTATACATAAAAACACTATCAAAAGCACATCATTTATTCCTTGATATCTCCCAAAATATGATGATTATGTACTTAAAATCATTTAATTATGTTTTCAGGCGTTGTAAAGGGCAAGATAGACAAAAGGAGCATAATGGACAAGAAATTGAAGAAATTCAAGCTTAAAGCGGGGCCGTGCTTGGCCCTTTCATGGGGCCGTGCCCATTTGTCACGGGGTCGTGCCCGACAACTCCTGCGTGTACGATCCGACCAACTTTCGTAAGCATTGTACTAACACGGGGCCGTGCCTTTTTGTCACGGGGCCGTGCTTAAACACTCCGGGAAGCCTATAAATAGAGGGCCAAGTTCATCATTTTGCAAGCTTTTGGTGGGAGTGATACTCTGCAGAATTGTCTCGGGAATCAAGTCTTGAAGATCATTTGGAGGCCCGGGAGGTGCATACAACACTTGGAAGAGGCTCGGGATTGTCTAAACACCATCCATTGTGGATCATTGGTTTGATTGTTCTATTTTATCAATGAATCCATATCTATCTTCTATGTTATTCGTTATATTACAGCTCATTATGAGCTAAACTCCTATTATCATCCTACTTGGATGAAACTTATGTAATTTGTGATGAATTAATGGTGTGATAAATATTGTGTTAACGTTATGGTGGTCTTGGGAAAACTTTCGATGGGTAGCACCTACATTTGAACGGGGGGTTATAAGTTTATGGTTTGTAATTGTGATTGTCATACACGGTTGAAAAACGTATGATCAACTTTTATTCATAACAACTATGGCTAATTAACTAGAGATGGTTATTAGAAATCATAAGACCTTAACTTTCTGATCATTTACGGGTTCCCTTTTATTAGTCTGAGAAATCTACAGTAATTGTTATGGTTTTCTAAAATTAATGGTATGTTAGAATAGAACTTGATCAACTCTCTTCTTACATTAAGTTATGTTTTCAAAAATCGTATGTCGAAAAGGACACAAAAGATTTACCTACATCACTAGGGCCTTGACCTAAGCAGTAAATCTCAACCTGTGTTGGTCCTGGTCACTACGGAGCGGATAGACGAGAAATCGCGCCAGCTCATCTTTATAAACGTTAACACAATTACTTTATTCAATATCTTTAATCACACCACCACTTCATCACAATTACATAAGTGTAATCCAAGTTAGGATGATAGCCTTTATCCCCTGATCTTAAATCCAAAAGTTTCAACTTGTTTTACTTTATTTCTTATTTTATTGTTAGTTTAAAACCCTAAAGAAACCCTAATTTACATCAATGCAACTTATCATTCTCTTAAACAGAAATTGATAGTCAATTATAAGGATTGTTGAGTAGTCTTAGTGTGTCCACGGATTGATACTCGGTTCTTACCATCACTATATTACCTCACGATAGGTGCACTTGCCTTTTGTGTGTGTAGTTAGTAGTAGTAACAACCATTTAAAACTGAATCTGTGCGAAAAATTCTTTATCAAAAATATATATACTTTCACACCGCATCAAGGGTTCAAAAGCTTCATTTTCTTTTTCTTCCTATGTATAGCTTCTATCTTTTTGGGTCAATTCTGTCAATGGTTGAGCTATTCTCGAGAAATTTTCTATAAATCTCCTGTAATATCCTGCTAAACCTAAGAATTGTCGTATTTCAATTGGGGTTTTTGGAACTTCCCATTTCTTAACTGCCTCAATCTTTGCTGGATCCACCTGAATTCCATTCTGGTTAACTATGTGTCCTAGGAATTGTACTTCTCTTTTCCAAAATTTGTATTTTGAGAACTTTGCATACAATTTTTCCTTTTGTAGCAATTCCAAGGTTAACCTCAAGTGTTGTTCGTGATCTTCCTTATTCTTAGAATAAATCAGAATGTCATCTATGAAGACTATAACGAATTTATCTAAATAAGGTTTACACACTCTATTCATTAAATCCATAAACACTGCTGGGGCATTGGTTAATCCAAATGGCATTACAAGAAATTCATAATGCCCGTACGTAGTTCTGAATGCAGTTTTGGATATATTGTCATCCTGTACTCTTAATTGATGATATCCAGATCTTAAATCTATTTTAGAAAAATAGCTGGATCCTGTAGTTGATCAAATAAATCATCAATCCTAGGTAGAGGATATCTATTCTTTATAGTAACTTTATTGAGTTCTCTATAATCAATACACATCCTAAAAGTTTCATCTTTCTTTTTGACAAACAGAACTGGTGCTCCCCAAGGTGATACACTAGGACGTATAAATCCCTTATCTAATAATTCCTGTAATTAAGTCATGAGTTCTTTCATTTTAGTTGGTGCTAAACGATATGGTGCTTTAGCAATAGGGGCTGTTCCTGGTATTAACTCTATTTTAAACTCTACTTGACGAGGAGGTGGTAATCCAGGTAATTCATCAGGAAAAGCATCAGGGTATTCATTTATAATAGGAACATTTTTCAAATTTCCTTTATCAAGTTTTGCATCAATTATGTGAGCTAAGAAAGTCAAACATTTCTTATTTAAGCATTTTTGTGCTTTTTCACAGGAAATCAATTTCACAATATCGTTTGGTCTATCACCATATATACAGAGAGTTTTGTCTTCCTTAATCAAAGGAATCTTTATCATTTTCTTATCACAAATAATTTCAGCATGATTCTTACTCAACCAATCCATTCCTGCTACGACATCAAATCCTCCTAATTTAATAGGAATCAGATCTATGTCAAACAATATTCATCTAAATTCAAAATGCAGTTAGGATTGATTTCATCATCTTCTATTATTTTACCATCAGCTAATTCTATCACATAGTTATGACTTAATTTCTCAGATATTAAACTAAGTGATGATCTAAAGATGTTTGAAACAAAACTACGAGTTGCTCCTGTATCAAATAATACTTTTGCGTACTGGTTATTGATAAGGAACGTACCCGTTACCACTTATGGTTCATGGCGAGCTTCTTCATCTTGTATTATGAAAGCTCTTTCACGGGGGTTGTTCTGGTTAGCTGGGGCTTTGCCTTTCCGTTGTGGGCATTCATTACGAAAATGATTTTCACTTCCACACTGAAAGCAGACTGGTTTAGGGTTGGTAGGGTTTTTGCAATCTCGAGAGATGTGTCCTTTCTTTTTGCAGTTATAACAAACCACTATCATACAGTTTCCTGAATGATATCTTTGACAGATATTGCACTGTGGTTGTTTATCCATCTTCTTCCCCTGAGTTGTCCCTAAGAAATTTCTTGGTGGAGGTCGGGTTATTCTCTTCTGAGGGTTTTCTCCAAATCTTCTTCCTGAGTGGTTTTCATTCCACTTTCTTTTCTCTCCTACTTGTGGATGGCTTAATGATCTATTTCTGATCGTTTCATCTGTCAGACTTCCTGACAAGATTACTGCTTCTTGAAAGGTTTTGGTTCTTGCGGATTTCACTAACCCTCTTATCTGTGGTACCAGTCCCCAAATATATCTTACTATCCTTTTTGATTCAGGGGTTATCAGATGTGGTACTAACCTGGATAGTTCATTATACCTGTCGGTATATTCTCGATGTGCAGCTCCTTTCATTTCTAGTGCTAGGAATTCAGCTTCCAATTTTTCTATTTCATTATAAGGAGTATTTTTCTATCACTAGTTTTCTAAAATCTTCCCAACTTATCTTATTCATAACATGCCTACCTTTAGTCTGTACCTCCATTTTCCACCGGGATTGTGCCTCTCCTTTCAGTGAATGTGAAACAAACAATGTCTTGAAATTTTCAGCACAGTTACTGATTTCCAAGACTCCTTCCATTTCATCTAACCATCGTAGGGCTTGCACAACTCCTCCTTTTCCATCAAATTCTCGGGGTCTGCAGGACATGAAGGTTTTGTAAGAACATCTTTTTGAGACTCCATTCAGGATTTCTTCTTCCTGTCGCTCTTCTGTATTAACATTTTCAGGCCTTTCCTGTGGGTGTGAGGTGGTTCCAAAATTCAGATTTTGTTGTAGTTGGGTTATCAGGGTAGGCAAGGTAGCTTCTATTTGTTGGGCTACTATTTGAGAAATTCTGTCATTCTCATTTGTGTCAGTAATTACAGGTGTTTCTTCCACAAGTCGGGTTCTGGGTCGTCCTACTCGAGCTGTTCTTCGTACAGGCTGAGTGTTTCTTTTTGACGACATGATTAACTATAGTGGACTATAACATTAGTATCATAAATAGATATTTTAACACAAAATCATTTAACATGTATCAAATAAATATTTCAACATAGGGATACATATATTTATATCGATTAAGCTCTTATTTCTTTATTATGATAAGTTAGACTATAGTCTTCTAACTCTTGCGAATCCAATTCCATATATTTGTGAAGATATTCTTCTTGGGCGTTTTGAGTTTCTGATATCCTTCTGGATTTTCTAGATTCCTAGCTGTATTTTTTTTAAGTTTTCTAAGAGTCCGCTGAGCTGTCTTTACTTGGTCCAACTCTTGTCTTTTAGTTATCTTATCTTCATTTCTGGGGGGATCATAATGTTGTATTTCCATATCCTCAGCTTGCTTAGTCATAAACTTGTTCCCACGTTGTATCTTTTTCCTAGGGGTCTTAATTGTATATCCTCCAATATGTACCGGTGCACGTCGAACATAGAATTTTGACTTATTCTCCACTTCCATTGGAGGGATTTCCATAGCTTGTTGGAGTTCTGGTTCAGGTGTTATTTCCTTAGAGTTGCTATGGTCTGGATACTCGGAAGGATCGGTCTCATAGTGGTAACTATCCGAATTCATAACTGCACGAATTTCTTTATAATATTTCACAAAATGGTTAATCAAATATTATTATAATTATTACAGTTAAGCATGAAATCATAGAATTTCACATAAATACTATATCACACAAGTACATATATATTGAGCTTATGGTTATAGTCTAGGTATTTTCATTGCACCTAATTCTCTATAACCAATGGCTCTGATACCAACCTGTCACATCCCGGCGGAAGCGTGAAGCGATGTTTAGATGTGACTTGTTGTTCAGAACACAATGGATTACAAGTAATTAAATTACAATACCATGAAAACATAAAACACATACTTCATTATATATTGAAAGTTGGAATTACATCATTACATATAGTTTCAAAATTTGACATAATTACTTATTACAATATATTAATTAGCTAACATCTTCAGGTACGATGAAAATGCGCATCCACTACCACGCTGCCATCGTAGATATAAACTGTTAGACTAACACATACTCGTCCTACAACTTCACCCCATCCATTGTAACGTTAAAGGAAAAGTCTATATTATTAGTCATTTTCACCTGAAAAAGCATAGTCAAATAGTCAACATAAAGTTAGTGAGATCATAGGTTTATATCCAGACAAAACATTTTATTGATGCACCAATTACAACCAAACCTGCTCACACACATAATCATACTGTCACGAAATAATTCACAAAATCAGATAATATTACATTTCAACCCTCATTCGGTTAGGTGCAGGAAAATAGCATCACAACACTCATCCTGTTGGTGCAAATATTCTCCTAAGTAGCGCTACTAATATTATCAGACGGTTCCTCAATCGAATTAATGGTTGTATCACAAATGACAGTAAGTCTCAAAATATTTTCAAAATAATGCATAAACATAACCAGCATGCTTTTCCCCAAAAACTTTACAAATACCAAAATGTCAAAATGGGGCTATGCGTCTCACCGTTTCTCCAAAATGTAACCTATAAAATAATTCATAAGTTAGATAAAATTTTTTTTAAACTTTTAGAACTTCAGATAAGTTCCTAAAATTTAGCTGTAAAATAATCAGCTAACATCACCATAAAATTTTCAATTTTCACTTTACTATATATAAATTGTTATAATTATTTTAAAGTCTTCATAAATCACCAAAAATAGCTACTGCTATCCAAAAATTTACAGAACACTATTTCAACAGTTTACATTATCCTATAAAATTTACGATGTCTAATTCACAACAGATTGTTTTCTGTAAATTCTATAATATTCCCAAAATTCATTAAAAATAGTTATATAACTCCAAAAATTATGAAATTTATACCATCCATTGAATCTGTTTTATCATAGCTTCAGTGAATTTGTCACGATTTATAGTACTGGTTAAGTATTTATTTAGATTTTTCTTTTACAGATTACTTAAAAATTCATTTTTCAAACATAATAAGGAAATAAAATACCAAATAATTCCTGAAGTTTTTATACCCTAAAAGAGTCATTCTGTGATTTTTCCAGAATTTTTCCCAAATTATTTGTATTTTTGATTATTTTCTTGATTTTAAATAATTATATATATTCTTTTACTTAATACAGTTTTACTAAATTTACAGAATAATAAGTCAATATCTTCTAAAATTTTTCCCAATGTTTATTCCCACAATCGCAATTATTTAGTATTTTTACTAGATTTTCTTAATATTTCAAGATTAATTAAATTTCAAAATATTCTTTTTGTCACAAGATTTCAGATTTTATTACTGTAATTTGATGAATTTAAAGTTTTCAAGATCTTTTGAGATTAGTTTTGGTATATATATATATATATATGTACCAAAACAAATTTTGTATGTGTTTATAACACATATATAGCTTTTTTTTGATATTTTAAATATGTAGGAAGATTTTTAACCTTTGTAATTGAGACGAGGAGGGTGTCTTGAGTTCTTGGGTGCTTGTCTTGCTTGTGAAACTGAGAGGTAGAGAGAACAAAGGTGGTGATGGATGTTGGTGGTGGTGTTTGGCTACGGGTGATGGTGGTGTTTGGCTACGGGTGATGGTGGTGTTGGTGATGGTATGCGATGGTGGTTGGGTGTGGTGTTCCAAAGAAAGCCCGAGGACTTGGTGACAAGGGTGATGGTTGCCGTGGTGTGTGGTTGTTGTTGGTTGTATGAGGTGTCCCAAGGAAACCCGATGAATAGAGAACAATGGTGGTGATGTTGTGGTTTGAGGGTGGATGTCGAGAGGTTCAAGAAGCTGGAATTGGTATGTGGTTGTGATTGTGATAATGGCCGAAGGGTAGTGTCTTTATGGATGTGTTTCAGCCGGGGGTATTCAAGACAAGCACTCATTATGTTAAGTTTTTAGAGTGGTGAGTAGGCCTAGGGGTTTAGGTGTCACTATATGGAGCATGCTTAGTATTTCATTTTTGGTGATGGTGCATGGAGTTTGGCCGAGGACCTCCAAGGAAATGCCACATCCATTTTTGAAATGATGGTGTAGAATAGTGTGTAGCTAGGTGTCAAACAAAGGGGATTATGAGTCACTATGTTATCATTGCAATCTTATTCTTAATCGGGTGCTCAATGAACTGAAAGTATGCTTGTGGCGGTTTTGGTGGTATCATTTGGCCAATGGTTTTAGTGACTAGGTGCTTTGATCGATTACATAGTTAATAACTCATTTTAAGGTTTAACTCGAATTAGTAATGAATCGGTTTTAAGTGTTTAGTTAGTGTTTACGTGTTAGTTTCTTCTTGATGTTGTGTTGTGATGTTTAGGTTGGGTTATCATTTTGTTTTGATAGTGAATTTACATATGAGTTGCTTCATACATATCACCATATATATTAATATAGATAATTATAAGTTTATGGGTGTATACATACACGCAAAATATATATCTATAGACATGCATAAATATATATGTACATGCAACAACAAGCATGTTCTAATTTTATACATGCAAATGTAAATTTTTCTAATATATATGCATGCATGCAAACATGCATACGTACATTCTATATATATTCATGCATACGTACAATTGACATAATAATGTAATTTATTTAGTCGTAATATAAATAAAATTGTCTACTTTATTTTTAGGGTTGTCACACTTTAGAAAACCCATGTAATACACGGGTTAAATAAATAAATATTAATATAATAAAATTTATAAAAAATAAAATGATATTTCAAGATTTGATATGACTGAAATTACGTATGTGTAAGTACTATAAGTAATAAAACAGTGATATCAACCTTTTTTTACTTTGTTTTTAATTTTTTTTAAAAAAATAATATTTTATGTTAAAACAAACTGTATAAAAATATCATTTTATAAAATATTTCATTATCATAACTCCTAAATTAAATTAAATTTACTTTTTAAATAATTTACTTTTTAAAAACACTAATTTTATCATATATCATATCTTTTAAAAAGTTTGATATTTTAAAAAGAATATTATTTATAAACATTTGTTTATTTAGAAATAACATTAACAAAAAATCTTTTTCTTAATTTATAAAAAATATTTTAATCTAAAAAATGTTAAATAGTATTATTAGTAATTAAGGTAATTATTTAATAGAAGAGAGAGACGGGAAAATTTTAATGAGAAGAATTGTGGTGGTGACACGTGTCATACCAAATTACTATTTATTATAATAGGTAGATTTAACTATATTTATATATCCAACGTACTAATTTATGGTTTAACACCCCGTTTTTACCCATTAAAATAAAAAAAATTAAAAAAAATACCAAAACCGGTCCGAACCGGTCCGGTTTCCCGGTCCGACCGTCCAGAAACGATCCGTATCAGACCGGACCGGCCACTGGACCGATCCCCGGTCGAACCGGTCGGACCGGCCGGTCCGATCCGGTCTCCAAAACATTGCTTGGTAGGTATATCAATGCACAAAGCACCTTCAAAGTGATTACACTTCAACTTGCAGGGGTTGACTCATAGTTACCGAAATCGCTTAGACAGCCACGAATTATGTATTGGATCGTTCTGTACCTAATTGCAATTCGAAGTCGTTCTGAACGGAGATGAAATCATGAATTTGTTCACCAAGAAGAACGCTCTGATCAATTATTTTTGAAAGAACCGATCGACTTGAAATCACAAATTGAGCAAATTTGGAACAACGAACTGATCTATTCCGTCGAGGGATTAAATGACGGTGTTCCAACATCAAATAATTAAAGCATTTGAAATCAAGTAATTAAAGAACAATTAAAACCCTGAACACCCGAATCGAGGGATTTAGTGGTTTTTTTTTGAAAAGCAAGATGACTCCATTAATAGGCCAGGCCAGCAAGAAGCTAGGCAGGCAACAGAATATACATTAGCAGGAAATACAAGGACAAAAAATATAGCATACTTCAACAAAACAAAAAGAAATTAAAATTTAAACATCACCCATTTGTTCCAGTCTAAGCTTGCAATCTTTCCTTTATTTGACACCCATAGAAAGGCAGTACCTTTAATGTCTTCCAGCAGCCAATTGATGGACGGAGATTGTTGTCTAAATATTACACCATTCCTCATATTCCATATGCACCAGAATGTTATGATGACATCAGCATAGATTGCTTCTCTAACGGGCGAGAGGGCCGACTTATGAACCCTCAATAAATCCTTAATGGAAAAGGCAAAAATGGGTGTTAGCTTACACCAACTGGAAATGTAAGCCCATGCCATTAGAGCAAAATAACAAGAGATGAATAAATGTTCCGCGGTTTCCGGACACTGAGAACAGAGTGGGCAAAGGTCCGAGGGAATAGAAATGTTTCGTTTCAGTAGAGCCGCTCTGGTTGGAAGACGATCTAATTCAGTTCTCCATACTAGGATATTTCCTTTTGCAGGCACCCAATTACTCCATTCAAAGGTGAATGGTGCTTCAGTTTGAGTTGAGGAATGATTTAACAAAAGTCGCAAGCCCTTAACCGAGAAGGAACCGGAACTATCGCCCGTCCACACCCAATTACTGTTATATAGAATAAGTAGCTGCTCCAGGTCAATATTTCTTTATAGCAACTACGAGTCCAGCTTCTTTATATTCGTCCAAACCCCAGTCAATTTTCTCCTCCCCGGGATAGATGATGCGATCGGAGAAGAAAAGTGAATGCTTACTATCACTTGTTTCCATAGAGACGCATTCTCCGTTTTGTTGCGCCACCACCACTTAGATAAAAGGCTGATGTTGAGATCCAATAAGGACCCTAATCCCAATCCACCCTTGTCTTTTTGGCACAGACCTTCTCCCAACTAACCCAAGGAATTTTCCTGTTATTACTATCACCACCCCATAGAAACCGTCTTCTGATGCTCTCGAGTTTGCCTATAACTTTCACAGGGGCTTTAAAGAGAGAGAAGTAGTACACTGGAAGACTATCCAATACAGCCTTAATCAAGACAAGTCTGCCAGCCATAGATAGATGTTTAGCCTTCCACGCAGAAAGTCTTGAATTAAAAACATCTATCACTGGCTGCCAATTTTTTGCCAAATTCATGTTGGCTCCCACATTTAGACCTAAATACTTGAACGGGATAGTCCCAACTTGTCATTGAATTAATGATGCAAAGTTACTAATTTCTTCTGCAGGAACATTTAAGCCCAAAAGACTAGATTTTTTAATATTAATATGAAGGCCCGATACTAGATAAAAACATCTTAAAATCCTTAGCAAATTTCGTAGATTCATAGTGGACCATTCTCCCATAACAATAACGTCGTCCGCATAAATAAGATAAGATATAGTGAGTCTATCATTTGGTAATTTAATGCCCCTGAATACCCCCATAGATCCAGCTCTTTTAAACATCCAATTAAGGCCTTCCATGGCGATGAGAAAAGGAAGGGGGATAGTGGGTCGCCTTGCCTAACTCCCCTAGAGCAGCAAAATTCCTTTGATGGGGAGCCGTTGATCAAAATGGAGGATTTAGATGAAGATAAAACACCCTTAACCCATTGCTGCCACCTAGATGGAAATTTTCGTGAATTCAAGCATAGAGACAATAAAATCCCAAGAAATAGAATCAAAGGCTTTATTCAAGTCAATCTTAGATAATAAACCCGGAATTTTAGCGCTTTTGAGCCATGAGATGATTTCGTTGACAATTAAAAGCCCATCAAGAATGTTCCTATTTGCAAGGAAAGCGGATTGGGCTTCAGAAATAACCGAAGGGAGGACGGCTTTTAATCTGTTGGCCAACACCTTAGATATGATTTTTGAGATGCAACCGATCAAGGAGATGGGACGGTATTCATCAAACGAAGAGGGATCAGATATTTTGGGTATCAAAGCAATGAATGATGAAGAGCAAGCTTCACTGATTTTACCGATCGTATGGAAGTGATCAAAATTTCAAGAAAACCATCGAGAGGGGTTCCCAAAAATCCTGAATAAAAGCAAAATTAAACCCGTCGGGTCCTGGGGCTTTTTCACGACCACATTCCCACACCGCCACTTTAATTTCTTCAATGGTGAATGGTCTAATAATATTCACAGCTTCAGCTGAAGTGATTCTTGGATGTCAGAACATTCCAAGACCGGCCTTTTCACGATTCTTCCTTGAACCTGTTACTAAAGAACTGACGAGCCTCCCTTTTTATTTCACCCGGTTGGGTTGACCATACCCCATTAATCGTCATACCATTAATTCTGTTGAAACCGAGGTGGGAATTGAACATGCCATGAAAAAAGGAGGAATTTTCATCCCCGTCAACCACCCATTTCACCCTAGCTTTCTGCTTAATATCACGGGCCTGCTCTCTTTTTCTTTTTTCAGCAGTAGATGTTTAGTGTTTACTCTTTCCTTACTCTCTTCTGGTGAGGGACCAAACAATTCTGCTATGGAGTCCAAATTGTAAAGTTTATGTTGGTACACGTGTCCCCAGTTCTAGTCTAGTGAACTTAAATGTAATAGAACTTCTTCTTGTAACACATATGTAATGTTTAATCAATACAATGAGAATCTCTTCTATATATGGTTGTTGGTTATTTAATGTTATATCTATTTACATTATTAGTTGCTACACGCATAATATGACCATGTTATATAGGTTTACAGTTGTGAGACATAGTTCTGAATCATTAAAGGTTCAAGAATGTTTAACTAAGTATCCTGATTCAGTCGCACGACTGGACCATGCGAATGGTCCAATCGTACGGCTGAACTAGGTGATTGAGTCAATCGTACGGTTGAGTCATAAGACTGACTCACTAGTCCAAATGAACCAATCGTATGACTCAGTCGCACGACTGAGCCAGTCGCAAGGCTCAGTCGTACGAGTGAGAGCTGTAACCTATAATACCACTTAATTCGTGGAAAAACGTAACACTTCGAATACTTGAAACCCTAGTCGACCCAGAGCGTCCAGTTCGTCCATTCCAAGTTCATAGAACGTCCCAGATCATTCCAAGTCCGTTCTTAACGTTTTCTAATCGTTTGGATTGATCTTGATTACGTTCTCCCTGATTGGATCACCAATCAAATAGGATTCCGCACTATTTGATCCGGTATAATGAAGAATCAGTTAGTACTCCGTCTGTACACGGTCATAACAAGTGGTATCAGAGCCATAGGCTCTTGATTCTTCGTTGATTCAATCGTTTTTTGTGAAAAAGTCTACGTTTTTAAGCGAAAAGATCTTCTTTTTCTGCTAAAAATCGAGTCTTTACGTGTGCATGTTCTGAAAAATCAATCTTTTTCGAGTTTCAGCCGTCTAGGGTGTCAAAACTTGCGTTTTAGGTCAAAAGTTGCAAAAAAACCTCGATTTCAGAAGTCTCAGTCGCACGATTATCTCAATCGTACGACTGAAGTCCAGTCGCCAGTTCATTCGCCCGATTGAGTCAGTCGCCTTGTCAAATCGCCCGATTGAGTCAGTCGCCCAGTTCAGTCACCCAGTTGAGTCAGTCGCTTTGTCCAGTCGCCCGATTGAGTTCAATCGCACGATTGTGTCTCAGTCGCTTGTTCAATCGCACGGTTGAGTTCAATCGCATACTGTTAGTGTCAATCGCATCCCAGTCGTACTCCCCAATCGCATTAACAGTCTGTTTTCAAGTTTAAGTCAACATTCATTATGGACTCCGAAAACTTCACATTCTCAGCAGGGAAGACTCAAGGATCCAGAACTTACTGCTACTGGAGAATGAGATTGGTAACCACAATAAGCCACCTAAGCTTCTGTCAATTGATGAGTTCCCACAGTGGAAGCAGAGGTTTGAGATTCATCTCAATGGCGTGGATACTAATCTTTGGAATTCTATTGAAACTGGTTACACCATGCCAGTTGGTGCTGATGGTTTGCCATTAACGTTGAGTGGAATGACTGATGCTCAAAAGACTGCTTATAATGCTGAAAAGAAGGCTTACGCGATGCTCACCCAGTCTATTCCTAAAGAGATCTTCCATCAGTATTCTGATCATAAACAAAGTAAGAAATTCTGGAAAGCTCCCGAGAAAAGATATGAAGGGAGTTTAACTTTGAAGTCGTTGAAGGCCAAAGCACTTAAGAAAGAATTTGATAATTTTTCTGCTATTGGGAATGAGAGTTTGGACGACATAATTAACCGATTCTATCATCTGATGAGTGAACTTCACACTCATGGGGTAACATCGTCTAAAGAAGAAAAGGTCTACAGTTTAGCTGATGGTCTTCCAGAAAAATAGGATTCGTTTATTTCAACCTTGAGGCACAATTCAGTTCTTGAGACATTGGATATAAACGACTTTATTCTGAAACTACGAGAGGAAGAGGTTAGACATAAATATAGGCAAAGAAGGGTTCTTATGCATAGGACCCTACACTCTACAATGTTACTCCTACGGCTACCTCTACTTCCAAATCCTCAAGCGCTCCTCTACAGACAGCTTTTGTGTCAAATGCATCACCATCAATTGATCAAGGCTCATCATCTGCTAGTGAGTCATGTGGTGCATCTGGGGTTCTACAAAGTTCATCAGTTACTCAATCTACAAAGTTGATGACTGAAAATCTAGGAAAAGTAACTGTGGAAGTTGTAAAGGAACACATGGATCTACTTGCTGCAGTAGTTCACTCTTATGATGGGTTAGTGGCTGGTAAGATTGGAAACTGCCATCTAGCTGATGAAGACTACGAGCAGGTTGATGAGAACGAGCTAGAACGTATGGATATTATGTGGGCTCCTGCAAGTGCTGTATGAAGAGCTAAAAAGTTTGTGAAGAAAACAGGTCAGAATCTCATGGCTACAAAAGATACTACCTTTGGGTTTGACAAGTCCAAAGTCACGTGCTTCAACTGTGGAGAAAAGGGCCATTTCAAGAGGGAATGTGTAAAGCCTAAGAAACTGGGAACGGAAACCCATTCTCCTCGTTCAACAGGCAAGATAAGGATAAGAAGACAGCTCCAATAGGCAGTGAGTCCAAAGCTATGGTTGCTCAAGGCGATGAAGGACATGATTGGTCTTTCTGATTCCTATCTGACAGCGAAGCAAACATAGCATCTGTTGAAGATCTAAATGAAGACTCAGCGAGTGAGGGGAGAACTCAGCTGAACCTGACACTGCTGATTTGGATGAAGACATAGCTGCTGTTGATCAACTTGTTGAAAATGAGCTGAATGCTGAATCTGAAGCACAATCTGAACCTCAAAATGCTTCATGGCAGGAATGTCTACATGTGCACAGGTAGAATCCAAGGATGACTTGTTTATTAAACATGCTTGTGCTGAATGTGATAAATTTAGGGAAAGCATTGATCTGAAATTTGCTAGGTTATTAGATCACAATGATAACTTAGTAAATGACTTAAAATTGTGCATAGAGGCAAACAGGGTTTTAAAACAAAATGAAAGCAGCTATAAAGAAAAGGCTGAATTGTTAAAGAAACAACTAAAAGAAACTGAAGTTGTTGTGTTTAACCAAGAAAATGATATTAAATTCTATTTAAAGACCATTGAAGAAACTAAAAAGGATAAAGCAATTTTACAAGTTGAAAATGAGTCTTTAAAACAAAAACTTCATAGTCTTGCGAGCTCATCGCATATTTTGAAAAACTGGTTAAAGAGCGCAATCACGGGGAAGGTTTAGGATACAGAGTTGTGCCTCCACCACATGAGACCTTGTTAAACACCAAGCAACGTCCAATCAATGATAACCCATAAAGGATCATGTGGTGACAACCCTCTGGTAAGTGATCGGATACAGCAGTTAACTCTGCCCTTCGGTTCCTGACCAAACAGCCTCAACATCAGGCACAACTGGCACACAAATCACTGGCAAACGAGTGGAAGATAATGTTCAAGCATCTCTTGGGTTGGGTCAAAAATCGACTTCCACACAACCTAAGATTTCCAAAACCACTAAAGCTAAACCAGTGAAGCAAGATAATCACCGGTTTCAAAGACAAAACACTAATAATGTTAAACAAGTTAAATTTGTCAAGGGAGGTGAAAGTCTTAAAAGTGAGAACAAGAAGAAAGAACCTGAAGTTTACTCACCGCCCCACAAGAGATCTCCTAGTCCTGATGAATGGAGGTCCTGCTATACTTGTGGACAGCGCGGTCATATTTCTACAAATTGTCCTCGCTATCAGACCCCAAGAATTAAGGTTGAGCTGAACAACAAAGTTAATTTAGATTCAAAACAGCGATCTAAGACTCCTGTTAGATCGAAAACACCTATTAGGTCTAAAACACCTTCTAGGTCGTTTTCGTCTCCTCCACGCCAAAGGCAAAACAGACAAGTCACTGACAAGTTTCTGATGCCAGCGGCAAAACCTGTTTCTGAATCTAAACTACATGCTCACACTGTAAATCAGTCTAAGGTTTACCACAAACAATCCTTTCACAGGGTTGGTTTGTGGAAAGCCAAAACGACTGATGAGTCTGAAAGCAAGGACAATCTGAAAGTTGAGATTCCACCCACTGATAAAGGACAGTGGGTCGAATTCATGATGGTTGATTCCTCTAGAAAACCCAAGCCAGTCAAGGCTTGGGTCCCTCTCCTTAACTGAGTATTTTCTCTTATGTGCAGGTTGTCCACTATAGTGCGTCTACAATACATGGATCGTAGATAGCGGAGCTTCCAGGCACATGACGGGAAATAAGTCCCTCCTTTTCAATGTTAAACAAATTAAAGGGGGACACGTTTCCTTTGCTGGTAATAAAGGAGGATACATTACCGCTCAGGGAGAAGTAGGTAATGAAAAGGTAAGGTTTGACAAAGTCAACTTTGTTCAGCAATTAGAAAACAATCTGCTTTCTGTGTCTCAGATTTGTGATAAGGGCTTCAAAGTCATGTTTGACAATCGCAAATGTTACATTCTGAAGAAAGAAATGGATATTCCAGAGGAGCAGGTATTAATGTCCGCATCTAGATATAATGACTTGTATGTTCTAGATATGTCTAATGCTTCTACTAGTCTTCTACTGTTCAATGTTTCTTATCTAAAGCTACAGAGAAGGACTCCATTTCGTGGCATAGAAGAATGGGACACATTAATCATAGGAAGATGAATCATCTGATTCATAACAACTTAGTTGATGGAGTTCCTGTCAAGAACTTCAAGCTTCCTGATTTCTGTGTCTCATGCAAGAAAGGAAAGGAAACCAGGAAATCTCACAAGACTAAGAATGTCCATTCTATCGAGATGCCCCTGGAACTACTCCACATGGATCTGTTAGGTCCAGTTAGCACGAAAAGTATTGCTAGAGACTGGTACTGCTTCGTAGTCACTGATGACTACTCTCGTTTCTCGTGGGTGATGTTTCTGAAAGCAAAGTTAGAAACCTTTGAATCATTCAAAGTGCTGGTCACTACACTGGAATCGGTTTACAAGTTGAAGGTGAGAAAGATTCGCTCAGATAATGGAACCGAGTTTAAGAATCAATGGATGGATGCTTTCTGTAAAGAAAAGGGAATTGTTCATCAATTCACCTCAGCATACACACCACAGATGAATGGAGTTGCTGAGCGAAAGAACAGAAGTCTGATCGAGACCGCCAGGACTATGTTGGCAGACTCAAAACTGCCAGTGCAGTTCTGGAACGAAGCTGTAGCCAATGCCTGCTACACACTTAATCGTGTGTCAGTAGTGAAAAGGCATGGGAAGACTTGCTATGAGTTACTACAGAAGCGTAAACCAAACTTGGAGTATTTGGAACCTTTCGGTGCTCCTTGTACACTTCTGAAGAAAACTCAAGAAGGCGAATTTAATGAAAAGGCAGATCAGGGGATCTTTCTGGGATACAGTATACCCGACAAACGAGTTTACAACAACTCTACTGGTCGGGTAGAAGTATGGTGCAATGTTGATGTTCATCGTTTCACTATCCCCCCTGCTAGAAAAGGTCCATCGTCATTCTTTGACTACGATGGCTTTTTCAAATCATTCAATCTTCCTCAGATAGATTCCGATGATGATATTGCTACTCAGATGATGCACGATGTTCTAAACTCACCGAATCTGGATACTAGCAATACACCTCCTGCAAGTGGTTCATCGGGATCTGCCTCAGCCGATCAGGATGATAGTGAAGACTCACCAGAGGATGAAGAAGCAACTGAACCAGTACAGGCACCTAATGCTGATCATGAAGGAAGCTCTTCAGCTGTTACACCCGCATCTGGAAATACAGATACTAAACCTCCAGTCACAACTAGGGACTCTGAAGTTGTTGTACCTACAACTCCCATGACCAGGATCAGTACGAGTCATCCGCCAGATGCTATCACTGGTGATCTCCACTCCGGCGTGCAGACTAGAAGTCGATTGTACACTGCTGATTACGCTGAAGTAATGGAAAAGGGCTACGTGAATGATGGAGCTTAAAGATGTTTTGTTTCTCAAATTGAACCCAAACACGTAAGTGATGCCCTTAAGGATGAAGCCTGGGTCAATGCTATGCAAGAGGAGTTGCTACAGTTCAAAAAACTTGGAGTGTGGACTCTTGTTGACCGACCCAAAGGAGTCAAAGTAATTGGTACCAAATGGGTACTAAGTGCAAGAAGGATGACCAGGGTGTTGTTATCAGAAACAAGGCACGGTTGGTTGTTCAGGGCTTCCGACAAGTCGAAGGAATCTACAATGAAGTCTTTGCTCCAGTAGCTAGAATGGAAGCTATTCGCATCTTTCTAGCCTACGCCTCTTATATGAAGATCAAAGTCTATCAACTAGATGTTAAGAGTGCATTCTTGCATAGGGAAATCCGTGAAGAGGTATATGTCAGTCAACCCGAAGGATTCGAAGATCCTTATCATCGGGACAGAGTCTACAAGTTAGACAAGGCTCTGTATGGGCTACATCAAGCTCCTCGAGCTTGGTATGAAAAGCTCTCCACCCATCTGTTGAAACACGGCTTTCGCAGGGGTGTGATTGACTGTACATTGTTCATCAAAGAAAAGGATGGTGATTTGCTTCTGGTGCAAATATATGTGGATGACATAATCTTCGGTTCACGAAACGAAGAGTTATGTAAAGAGTTTGAATCTGTGATGAAGGCTGAGTTTGAGATGAGTGCCATGGGAGAAATGAAGTTCTTCCTAGGATTACAGGTGGATCAAACACCTACCGGCATCTTTCTGCATCAAACTAAGTATGTCGGTGACATTCTTAGTCGCTTTGATATGGAAAATGTCACTGCAGCCGGTACCCACTTGCCACAAATCATAATGTGGCTCCTGATGAGAATGGAGATTTGGTGGATGCCACCATGTATCGTGGGATGATCGGATCTCTCATGTATCTCACTGCCTCGCGTCCAGATATCATGTATGCCACATGTTTATGTTCCCGATATCAAGCGAAACCCAAAGTAAATCATCTGATTGGGGTCAAGAGGATTTTTTGTTATCTGAAGGGTACTCCAACACTGGGGTTGTGGTATCCTCATGATGATGACTTTGAGCTAACGGCATATAGTGACTCGGATTATGGAGGCTGCAAAATGAATTACAAGTCTACGTCAGCAGGATGTCAATTTTTCGGGAGAAGATTGGTAACTTGGCAGTGCAAGAAGCAGACATCAGTTGCTCTGTCTATATGTGAAGCTGAATACGTTGCCGCCGCCAGCTGCTGCTCTCAAATCATTTGGATTCAACAGCAAATGCGGGACTACGGTTTGCTTTTCACTTCTACTCCTATCTTTGTTGATAATTCTGCTGCAATTGCAGTAACTAAAAATCCGGTTCAACATCATAAGACCAAACACATAGGCATAAAGTATCACTTCATACGCGACTGCTATGAAAAACACTTAATTGTTGTGGTCAAAATTAACACGGATTTTCAACGCGCTGACCTCTACACCAAACCGTTGGATAAACCCAGATTTTTCTATCTGCTAGAGGTCAACGGGGTTAAAAAGAAAAGTGATGTTATATTTGAAGAAACAGATACATAGTCCGACACGTGTTTTTATTTATTTTTAGTATTTCTTTTATTTTATTTTTTTAATTTCCTTGTCGTTATAAAATCCAAAAACACAAAAAGATTTTCTGTTTTAGAATTTTAGGGGGAGATTAGGTTAAATTCAGTCTTTATTTATTCAGTTAAAAAAATGGGGGGGGGGGGGGGAAGGTGAGTAAAGCTGAAAAGGCTTAGACAACAAAACTGAAAATGTGACTCGATAAAAATTGGAAAATGATAGTACACAGGCATCGAGTTACTTGGAACACCAAAATGATTTTCTGATCAGATATGTTAATTAAATCACTGAAAATTTAGAAATCAGAGAAGTCTAAGTCTAACAAAATGGGAAAATGATAGTACGTTTGGTTGTTACTGTAAGTACACGGAGAAAGTTGATCTAGGGAGGTGCTAGTTCACTATATGATGTATCGGTAGGTTCAATACAATAGACAAGTACACGTCATTAGTGAACTTAATCTAAACTAAATGGTTCAATCAAATGTGGGTTCCCATCTTATCTTAACACAATCAGCTATTTCCGATAAGGGATAACGAGCAAATAAACGCCACCAAAGGTGTGCAAATGACCACAAAAAGAGCAAAGCACGAAAAAATGAATACAAGCGCAATCAAGCTGATAACTTATGTTGTTGGTGCGTTATGTGCAAAAGAAAATAAGAAATGCTCTAACAAGGAGATAGGTTGTGTGCCTCTCTGCTGTGCGATGGTACTGACCTGAGGATAAGTATAACCTACATATTCTAGAATTCATTGTTGTTTGCCGCCTCTCTGCTGTGCGATGGCACTGACCTGAGGATTGGTTTCTCTTTGAAAGGTCTAAGAATAGTCTATTCTTGTAAAAATACCTATAGACCGCTCGAAAGTCCTTTAAGGAATGTTGATTACCATATAAGCGTGGGATCCACAAATGTTGTTTGAAATAATATAACTTAATTCATTACCAATGCGTGTCAAAAGTCTGTGTATGAGTTTAAGTGGACAAGTATACTGACAATCATCGTGAATGCACTGACTGAAGTTGACGATCAAAGTGTGTTACGTATCATATCAAACATGATTCCCAGTTAGTACTCAGAAGTCTTAGATCAATACAAACGGTGATATGTCATCATGAAAGGTCTAATTAGCACAAAATGTTCCAAGTAATGGTGTATTTGTCTGTCTGATTCCAAATGAGTCTGTTCCTGATTTAATGTCAATGCTAATAGGCTACACAAACCTGCCCTAACAAAAATCACAAAAAGATGTTCATTTTGTTTGTAGTTTAAAATTTCTTTAATTTATTAGTATAAGTGCAATGTCGGACTGTGTATATTGTTTTCTGTTAATGTCACTAAATGAGCTTAACGTTTACTTAAACACATTGTTTCTGAAAGGTTAAATGGATCACGTCTGAGGTGATCGGGTGGATAAATGGATCACGTCTGAGGTGATCAGGTGGATAAATGGATTACATCTGAGGTGATCAAAATGTAGTTTTATTAAAATGGTCATGTCTGAGATGATCAACTTGTTAATAACGTTTTATCTACTAGTAAATGTAACTGAGGGTTGTTATGGTAATATGGTCAAAAGATGATAAGGATGGCCCAGTCGCACGACTGAACCATAAATATGGTCCAGTCATACGATTGGAACACACGAATGAGTCAAATCATACGAATGGGGAGTGCGAATGAATCCAATCGAACGATTGGAGGTGACCGATTGTAACAGTCGTTTGGATGAACCTCAATCGCCCGATTGGAGATGAACGATTGGGTTAATCACACGACTGAGACTCAGTCGCAAGCCTGACCTATACGACTAGGCTCAGTCGCCCGACTGACCAAGGCGACTAGGCTCAGTCGCCCGACTGAAATTTGCCCTAGTATAAATACAGGCCAAATCAGCATCAGTCGCTCATTCACCCAAATCGCCCCCTCTATACGCACGACCTAACGAAACGCTACCAAAATTTCATTTGATTCATACTTACCTTCTATTTGTGTGTTCTAACACTTTTGTGCTTATACAGGTAATATTCATGGTGTTTCATCGATAAAACAGATAAATGACATCTAGAATCACTCGAATTTCAACCCAACAGTACCGAGAACACAATGAACAAATAGACTATCCAAACTAAGCTAAAAGTTCAAACAAATCTTAAAATATGCTTAATCGGACGTTTCTGAGTGTAATGAGCCTAAGTTCGACGTTTAACATCAAGTATAGCTCAAAACCAAGAATTTGAATGGACAAACCGTCGAGTAGATAACTGGACACACTGATGAACTTCAGTCGCCCGGCTGAGAAGACGACTGGTCTCAGATGCACGACTGAGACGGACGAATGGTTCAATCGCACGACTAGGTCCATTCGCTTGACTTAGTCGCACGTATGATCCAATTCACACATATCGAGCTCAGTCGTCCTACTCAGTCGCACGACTATGTTCATTCGGTTGCTCAGTCGCCCGACTTAACCAAAGTGTAAAACTCATTGACTTTAATTTGCTATCTTCTGCATGCACTGACGTTTACTTACATTGTGTGACAGATGGCAAGTCGTTGGATCATAAGCACGAAGCACAACATCTGTGCTCATCTGGATCTGACCTCCAGGAATGCAGCGGAGTTCGCTGGCATAATTTCATTCTTATGGAGATCGAGGATCTTCAGGGCTATCTCTACACCCTGCACTCCGTACCGCTCCTTACAGCAGGCATTCTGGGAGAATGCTGCTGTAGATAGATCAGTCGAGCCCTATCGTATCAGGAGTTCTATCCTTGGGCAGGCTATAGAGATCACAGAGGAGGATCTTAGGACAGTCCTCGAGTTTGGAGATGATAGTGACTGTCCTACTCGACTACACCCGCTGACTGTTCAAGGATGTTTCCTACGGGCAAAGTACTCTGGGGACATCAACTCTGGGATGCTCAACAAGAGCAATCTGTGTCCCCAGTTCAAGTATTTAGCCCACGTGCTGCTCAGATGTATTGCCTCAAGGAAAGGAGGCTTCGATGAACTATCTGAGCAGATGCAGAGCGCATATGTTGCGCTGGTGCTGAACCATCCGTTCAGCTTCTCACGGATGATCTTCACGTACCTTGTGGAGAACATAGAGACGAAGGGCAGGGAGAGTTTCTGCATGTACCCTCGCTTCTTGTAGATGATTATTGATCAGAAGCTCCCGATACTGCCTAAGGAGAAGGATGACGCTGTGGTGCTCGAGGTGATGGATGATACCACCTTGGGTAGGATGAAGGTATACAAGGGAAAGTAGGTAAAACCCCCTGTCAGGCGATTATTTGGGCATCTGGCCCGGGAAAATTATGTGGCGCCAGCAAAACGGAAGTGGCGCCACGAGGACAGTGATTCAGATGTGGAGCAGGTTGCTCTGCCCTCCGATGACTCGATGATGACCATGATGCTGATCAGGGAGGAGATGGCCAGGGAGAACCCGAACCAGCTCCGATACACCCTGGTTTTCATATACAGGAGGAGGAGGAGTCCGATGAAGAGCCACTTACCCGGACTGTGGGAAGTCGGGAAGTGGCAACTGAGCAAGGAATCAGGGCGGTTGGTGGACGCCCAGGAGAGTCTGGAAGTTCTGTGGCAGACCCATCGTATACCCCAGACACTCCCATCAGCCAAGGGGGAGCTTCAGGATCCAAGGGATCCAGGCTAAAGAGAATGGCTCAGCCCCACGGGAAGAAGCCCAAACGCCGAAGGCTTACTCTGCTTACTTCCACCACTTCCACCACCACTAGCCAAACCACCCAAACCATTCAAACCACCCAAGCTACCACAACCACCACTACACCCATTCCACCGCCTGTCACCTCCACCCAACCAACTACCACAATCCTCACCACCACTCCACCACTCACTCACATTCCATCTCCCATATTCACCACATCCACCACAAACACCACTACTCACCAAACAGGACCCTCATCTGTTCCATCCAGCTCATTCATACCACCAATTTCTGTGGTAGAGCAGCTTGCTGCACTAAACAGCATGGTGGTCAAGCTGATGGCTTCGGATGAGGCAAAGACAGCTCAGATACAGCAGCTGAGAGAGTTAAGTTCATCCCAGGATGCTGAGATACATCAGTTGAGAGAGTTGACTTCTTCCCAAGCTCAGCTGATCTCTCAACAGACTGCTCAGATCACAGGTCTCCTAGAGCATAAAGCTGAGTCGGAGAAGAAGCTCGAGGAGCTAGAAGCTGCAAACAAGTCAATCTTGCTTAAGCTCAAAGGGACTCAAAGTGAGACCCTCAAGATTGGTGGAGGAGATGATGGTGAGGAGGACGATGATGATGAGGATGAAGATGATGATGATGATGAAAGTGAGGAAGGTGAAGAAGGGGAATCGAGTACTTCAGATTCCCTCATGATCTGAAGACTCTCCCAGGTTTTGAGCTCAACCAGTTGGCCCGACTAAAGCTTCTTTATGCTGATCCTAAGAAGATGTCTGGCTGGTTTGAGGCTGCCTTGAGAAAGGAGTACAGGACCAGATGGGTAAACTTCAAGCCTTAGCAGGCTACGAGGTACCTCAGAAGGACTGAGGTGAGTCCCATCACTGGTCAGCCGAAGATAGTCCCGAAGTGGCGCCCTCCGCGCACAATGTCCCGAATTCCACTGAGGGAGATGCCACAGGACTTTACCCCACACTTTAAGTGGTGGTACTATGACTGGCGCTCGGGAGAGGCAGTCATCGTTTTGGAAAAGGACGGGTCGATGGACACAATAAGGGTGTTTGACCCCATGTGGCTGATAAACTTGTCAGCGTCTGATGTTTATACGCTATACAAGTGGCCACTGTTTTTCGACACGCAGGATATTGTGCAAGCACTACAGTTTCAGCATATCATACGTCTATGCTTTGCACTGAATATCCATGCAAGGGTTTCCAAAGAAGAGAGATTAAAGAGATTTGAAGAGTTCAAGAAAGAAGTTAAAGTCTAGATAGAACTAGGTCCAAGGGGAGTTTGTTGGTACACGTGTCCCCAGTTCTAGTCTAGTTAGCTTAAATGTAATAGAACTTCTTCTTGTAACACATATGTAATGTTTAATCAATATAATGAGAATCTCTTCTATATATGGTTGTTGGTTATTTAATGTTATATCTATTTACATTATTAGTTGTTACACGCATAATATGACCATGTTATATAGGTTTACAGTTGTGAGACATAGTTCTGAATCATTAAAGGTTCAAGAATGTGTTTGACTAAGTATCTTGATTCAGTCGCACGACTGGACCATGCGAATGGTCCAATCGCACGGCTGAACTAGGTGATTGAGTCAATCGTACGGTTGAGTCATAAGACTGACTCACTCGTCCAAATGAACCAATCGTATGACTCAATCGCACGACTGAGCCAGTCGCAAGGCTCAGTCGTACGAGTGAGAGCTGTAACCTATAAATACCACTTAATTTGTGGAAAAACGTAACACTTCGAATACTTGAAACCCTAGTCGACCCAGAGCGTCCAGTTCGTCCATTCCAAGTTCATAGAACGTCCCAGATCATTCCAAGTCCGTTCTTAACGTTTTCTAATCGTTTGGATTGATCTTGATTACGTCCTCCATGATTGGATCACCAATCAAATAGGATTCCGCACTATTTGATCCGGTATAACGAAGAATCAGTTAGTACTCTGTCTGTACACGGTCCTAACAGTTTATTCATGAGTTCTTGGATCAATTGATTATCATTTTCACCCCGGATATTATTCCAAACTTTGACTGCAGATTTTACGTTCTTGGGTTTCATGGCTAATTTAGCATCTAGTTTTGTACCATGAACTGGAATTTTTAAAGTCCCGATGACAACATCATCAATGCCATCACATGACAACCATGACGGAAAGAACTTGAAAGGCTTTGGCCCGAAATCAACCCCAGATCTGATTAACAAAAGCGGGCAGTGATCAAAGCTCTTCCTCGGCCACACGGTTAGATTTGAATCCGGCCATTTGTTGAAGAAGGACATACTAAAAACCTATCAAAGTTGCTCGCTTTTAGCCCGTTGTCATTGAGATATGTGAATTTGGATCCACCCATACTGTACTCTAAAAGATTACATTCATCGATAAATTGATTAAAAGCGTTTGCTCCCAATTGATTGAACTCAGAATTTAGACGTTCTGATTGCCATCTCACTTCATTGAAATCACCGAAAATTACCCACATACCTGAATGTGATGCCATTGTTGCTTTGAGAAAGTTCCAGAGATGCCTTTTAGAGGGTAGATCTTGTGGTGCATAAACGTTTGCAATGTTGATTTGGTCCATAGAACCAGCCACCCGACCGATAGTAATTAGGCAGTTCCTTCCTTAATTGAACTCTCCAAGATATAAACAAATGGATCCCAGATACTAATGATACCACCTGATCTGCCGGTTGCAGGCACACACTCGTACTGAACCGGACGATTACCCCATGTTTCAGCTAATGGTATTTTACATTCATCCGAGATCAAAGATTCTTGAATCCCTAGAAAATTAATCTTGTGTTTAAAAACTAGAGATTTAACTAATTTTGATTTACTCGTACCATCGAGCCCCCTGATGTTGATGGATAGGAAATCCATTAAGACATGTTGAATCCATCACCCTCTATTATTGCGGATCGAACATGGTCCTTGAATTTTGATACGTCAATTTTAAGAAGGGAACCTACTTCAATTGTGTTGTCTGCTTCAGCACAAAGTTGAGCATCGTAATCCTCGCTTGCCATCGGTTCTTTGTTTAGATCTACCGCAGGGGAGTTCTCACCCAATTCAACCTGAATGGGAGAAGAACAATCAGCAGGATTATCTTGAGCTGGATAAATTACAGTAGCAGCAACAGAAGAATCAACTTCCTGAATTTGATTCATGGCAGCAGGGTTGTAGGATCCCTTCCTTCTGACCCTTCTTCTTGATTCCTTTCCCATCTGTCGAGCCCTAGACTTAGAAATTGGGGAGCAGTGTTTAGCTTTTCTTTTCTTGGACTTAAATACTCGCAGATTGAAAATAATATAATTTAATCTGAATAGGTCAGAGCCCAACACTTCAGGCCCATTTGGTACATCCTGAGATGGAACATTGAGCTGATGTTGGCCCACTAATGTTACACCATCTTGGCCCAGTAATCCAGGCGAAACATTAGCAGCCGCCGTAGATGTTGGAATTGATGACGCGTGATTATCCGTTGTCAAAGGTAATTAATTTAAGTCGCAAAACCGGCATGTGAGACTTCCCGAGGATGGTGCGTAGCTGAGGAGACGTAATCAGGCGATTGGTTTTCCGAATCCCCCGGTACCGGCGGATCCCTATCTCCGTGATGATCGGTCGCCGGAGGTTCGGAGATGGAAGAACTTTTCAAAAAATTCAGGCATCCAATCTATTTCAAATTCAGATATTGAGACCAGATACGATCCATTGGACGAAACAAGATGAGCTGTTTTTTAATAGGACACGGGTCATGAACGACGATTCCGATTTGATCGTAAGCTAGATTCCCATCGTGTGAAGAAGCCGCCGAAGGAACCATCACAGAACCAAACTTGCTACCGATCATGTCAAAAGTTGAAGGATTCCATAACTGAATTGGCACACCACGTATTCGAACCCAAGCTATTCGATCATATTGGACGTGTTGACCATTCCATATCTGAAGGGACGTGAACATGGGGCTCGGAGAATTCTCCAGTTCCATGAGGGCACGCTTTGCTTTGACAGTTGACTTAAAATATATGAGAACTCTCATACCCCCTAGATATCTAAGATCAAAGTGGCTCAAGACAGTATTGTGTAATAGTTCCTTCAAATTCCCCAACGTATGCATGTCTTTCGCAACCCCGACCAGTGAATAACCTTTCCATGCATGTGAGAAATCAGACCCATTCCCCACCCTTATGTCAGGAATGACCTGCACATTGCGGTTAGAATAGTTTGTGTTCAAGAGAGCGTCCCTGAATGAATCACGCATCTGAGTACTGGAGTTTGGATTAGGAGCATTGGTCTGGACAGTGCTCGTATGAGTTGAATTCACCCGATTCGGTTTGGATAGACCGGAGTAGTCTATCCTATTCTCGCTTTCATCAAATCTCGCAAGATTGGCCGATATCTTCATGTTATTGATCTTTAGGCTATTAAGCTCCATAGAAAGCTTGTCTGCATCCTTAACTTTGCCAAATCGAACGAATCCGAATTTCCCGCCATCCTTCAACGTTTTCTTATTAGGTATAAAACCATCCACTAGATGACCGAAATTCCTGCATTCCAACCACAGTGCTTTCTATTAAGGTCCATTGGTAGATTTGCTAAAAAGAAGGTAACGATCCCACTGTTCGAGGTCCCTGATCTTCTCTTCCTATTCACCACGGTTGTCCACTGCTTCCTTTTGTCTTCTTCATTTTGACCAGCTCCGGGTGTCATTTTCTTGATCAAAAAAGTCAGGAACATGAATTGAGTGCCAAAATTAAAGCATTTAAGCATTTAAAGCCAGGAACATGAATTGAGTTATTTAATGGTAGTGTTTCAAAATCCAGTTTTCTAAATTTCAAATTTAGTTTTACATTGTAGCAATTAAGTTTGGAATTTGGAAATTTGGATTTTCTATTTTGGTAATTTGGAATTTAAATTTTTTTAATTTATGTTTTAAATTTTTAAAATTTGTTTTTTTGTGCATTAATATTAGATCGATCCAGAGAATGTTCAAAACTTGTCAAACGATGAATCTTAGGATCAAAAAAGGAAGTCATAACATGATCAAAAGAAGCAAAATAATCAAAAGAAAAGTAAAAATACATAGTTGGTACTAAGAAAGGGGTTTCTAAGGTTTGGGGTGATTATAAGAAGTTTGTAGACGATGAGGGGAATAAAAGGCAAGATATAAGCATTGTCTCAATGTATTGGCTGCAGACCCATACATAAATGGAACATCTGGAATGAAACGACATATTAAGTGATCTGTAAAACATCCAAATCGGTTAAAAAATCAAAGCAACCTATGTTTTAAGAATAATGTTGATGGCGTGAGTGAAAGTAGTGAAGTAAAAATATGGAAATTTAGCGGGGGAAAAACCAGAAGGGCAATAGCTGAGATGACCATACTAGACGAGCTTCCTTTTGCAACTGTAAAGCACGAGGGATTTAAAAGGCTTATGGACACCATTTGTCCTAATTTTAAGATTCCTAGCAGGTTTACAGTTGCAAGGGATTGTGCAGATTTATTTTTAGAGGAGAAAGGGAAACTTAAGTCTTTTTTACAACGAGCAAGCCCAGGGTGTGTTTAACCACCGACACGTGGACATCAATCCAACGCATCAACTACATCTGTGTCACAGCACATTTTATCTATGACGACTCGGTCTTACACAAAAGGATATTAAATTTTAGGCCAATTTATAGCCATAAGGGGGAGGACATCGCGTGGGTCATACTTCAATGTCTGAAAGACTGGGATATCGAACATGTTCTTACCATTACCACAGACAAGGCCTCTTCTAATGATACAACCATATCAATCCTCAAATCCAGACTACAAATGTTATGGGTGACGGGAGATACATATCCGTTGTATGGCACACATAATATATTTGATTATGAAGGATGGACTAAATTATCAAGGATCGTCAATTGATTGTATAAGAAATGTCATACGATACATTAGACGTTCTTCCAAAGGAATAGATGCCTTCAAAAATTGTGTGAAATAACTGAAGATTGAAAGTAAGGAAATGTTGTCTTTGGATGTGTCTACTACATGGAATTCGATGTATGAGATGTTGGATACTGTGGAGAAGTTTGAAAGGCTTTGAAGCTTATGATTTTATAGATCCCAATTTTTCAAAGAATTAGGTGTTGGTGTTCCTTTATTACAGACTGGCATTAAGTGAGACATGTGACAAAAATTTTAGAATTATTTAAGCGTAAAACAAAAAATGTTACATCGACACAGGTATTTTGTTTAAAATTTATAATTTATCTTTCAAGTATTAATTTTAGTTTTTATTTCAAAACTTCAAATATCATTAATTTTAACATAAACATGTGTGAGACAGGTGGTTACAAATCAATTCTTCACTGAATCAATGCATATTGATAAGCATTTACGAATGTTGAAGGGTTCAAATGACTTGGTAAATATGCAAATAGGAAGTACTATGCAAGACAAGTTTGATAAATATTGAAGGAAGAATAAAATTTTAATAAGTTTCCGTACTTTGCAACTATTCTTGATCCTCGTTGGAAAGTTTGTGCCATCGTATTTGGTTATAACAGAATATTCACGGCTGAAGAAAATAAGGGTGAAACATAATATGACATTAAGAAAAAAGTTGACGTGATAGTTAAATCTATCATTGGTGAATTGGAGATAGTATTTGATTTTTATAAGCTAGCAAATGAAACTCGAAGTTCTAATGACGTTAGACAAAGAAATATTGATCTTTCATCACAAGGAGATAACGAAGATAATGATTTTTTAAGTGACTTCAAATCGGATTGTGGTTTTACAGTATACAATGCCAAGTCGGAACTTCAAAGGTATCTTGAAGATAAGGAAGAGACTGATTATCGGGGATTTGATATTCTACAATGGTTGAAAGGTTTTTCTTCAAATATCTAATATTAGCAATAATGGCTAAAGGTATGTTTAAAATATATATTATTAGCAATTCTTTCGAGCCTTTTAATTTCTAACTTTTTGTATTATACTTTTAGATTTTTTAGCCATTCAAGTTTCGAGTGTAGCATCCGAGTCAGCTTTTAGTACAGGTGAACGAGTTGTGGAAACACATAGAAGTTCTCTTTCCCGTCCAGTTGTCGAAGCACTCATATGTTCACAGAACTGGATACGTAAGTCAAGTAATGAAATCAATTATGATGAGGATTGGACAACATTTGGTGACCTTGGATCACGTAAGCTAACAACAATTTAATTTTTACATAGTTTGTTACATAACCTTATTAATAATTATATATTATTCTTTGTAGAAATTTCTAGTAATTTGGAACCAAGTAACACAAATATTGATAGAGATTAATGGTGTTCGCGGGTACATATGAAGGAATGAATGAAGACATGTTTAAGCAATTTTAATTATAAACATTGGTTAGGTTTTAATGCTTTTTTTCATAAGCTATTATCTTATTGTTTTGAATATTAAGACCTTTGCATTGGATTTTATTTTTGTTGGGTAATTGTTGGGATGTTTGTTTGATATTTTTATGCAATTAAAGACTAATATTTGTTTTGACGTGATAATGATTTAATTGATATTCATGTACTTTATGAAATCGGGAATCGGGTAGATGGACAAATACTGACTACCCGACTTTGTTAAAAACCGATTCCTGAATATGTTATCTAGGTCCCGGTATCTGTGACACCCTACATAAATCCCACATCGTCCGTGGATAGGAGAGATTCCTGGTTCATAAGGAATGTCTGGTCTCTACTATCACCAACACGTTTTGGGCGTATTGACTGTGGATGAGAGGAGAACTCCACAGTTAAGCGTGCTCATGTGACAGCAATCCAGGGATGGGTGACCTCCCTGAGAAGTTTTCACCTGGGCAACCAAAAGCAAACCCGTGAGCTCCTCGTGGGTCAAGTGGACAATATTTGTGATACGAGGGGGCCGGGTGTTACAGAATGGTATCAGAGCCACTTCTGTGTCATTCAGGATGTGGGACATACCTCGCCAAGGATGGTGACTTCTTGGGCTCATCGAGGATGATGAGTCCAAAGGGGGAGGGTGATTGTGACACCCTACATAAATCCCACATCGACCATGGACAGGAGAGATTCCTGGTTCATAAGGAATGTCTAGTCTCTAATATCACCAACGCGTTTTGGGCGTATTGGCTGTGGATGAGAGGAGAACTCCACAGTTAAGCGTGCTCAGGTGACAACAATCCAGGGATGGGTGACCTCCCTGGGAAGTTTTCACCTGTGCAACCAAAAGCAAATACGTGAGCTCCTCGTGGTCGAAGCGGACAATATTGGTAATACGAGGGGCCGGGTGTTACAGAATGGTACCAGAGCCACTCCTGTGCCGTTCGGGATGTGGGACATACCTCACCAAGGATGGTGACTTCTCGAGCTCGTCGAGGACGATGAGTCCAAAAGGGGGTGATTGTGACACTCTACATAAATCACACATCAGCCGTGGACATGAGAGATTCATGGTTCATAAGGAATGTATGGTCTCTAATATCACCAACGCGTTTTGGGCGTATTGACTGTGGATGAGAGGAGAACTCCACAGTTAAGTGTGCTCAGGTGACAACAATCCAGGGATGGGTGACCTCTTGGAAAGTTTTCACCTGGGCAACCAAAAGTAAATCCGTGAGCTCCTCGTGGGAGAAGCGGACAATATGGTGATACGAGAGGCCGAGTCTTACAGAATGGTATCAGAGCCACTCCTGTGTCGTTCAGGACGTGGGACATACCTCATCAAGGATGGTGACTTCTCGGGCTCATCGAGGATGATGAGTTCAAAGGGAGGTGATTGTGACACCCTACATAAATCCCACATCGGCCGTGGACAGCAGAGATTCCTGGTTCATAAGGAATGTCTGGTCTGTAATATCACCAACATGTTTTGGGGTATTGACTGTGGATTAGAGAAGAACTCCATAGTTAAGCGTGCTCAGATGACAGCAATCTAGGGATGGGTGACCTCCCTGGGAAGTTTCACCTGGGCAACCAAAAGCAAACCCGTGAGCTCCTCGTGGGCGAAGCGGACAATATTGGTGATACGAGGGCCCGGCTGTTACAGAATGGTATCAAAGCCACTCCTGTGCCGTTCGGGATGTGAGACATACCTCACCAAGGATGGTGACTTCTCGGGAACTCCTATGCTTAAGACACGTAACTTATTCATCACCAACACGTAGCAACCCAGTCATGACACGACTACGATAAAAATGTACGTATGGATTCATGCACCTAATATGTATATAATTATATATTCCCATCAAACAAATATAATGCACATTGCATACGCACACAGAAACACTTCTGCACAACCCACATAAATAATAATAATCCCTACACCCCCTAGTAATACCCATTTGGAAATCCCAAATCAAAGCCCACGTGCACACATCCTCATTCATTCTTTGACTTTTCTAAACCCCAAACAAGAATTTCCAAATCAAAGCCCACGTGCACACATCCTCAATTCATTCTTTGACTTTTCTAAACCCCAAACAAGAGAGACATGTTCAGCAGTACTACAACCTCCATGCACACAAGTCAACATACAAAACAGACACCATACATATTGCACAATCATTCAATCTGCAGAACACATATATACATACGAAAGAAAACTATACCCACATACACATGAACTCATATACATACATGTGTATATATATATATATAAACCCAAACAACATGGACCCACCACACATATACACCAAACACATATAACTGCATATATATATATATACGGAAACACACACACAGATCGCACGCATGCTATGCACCCAACAAAACATATAACTATCAACAAACTATAATTACATAAACATCTTACACACACAAGACCAGCCCGTAACATTCGATCATCAACGAACGTCGCGACCCGAGTGCCTCGCAAACAAGAACGTGCATACATCGTAGCCGATGATCCCGATTCGTAACTCAAAAACCATACGAGTGACGAAGCGAAAAGAAAACGTACCGTGTAGAGCGATGTCGAAGGGCTGCGGTTGTGAGAAATCTCGTCGAGAGCACCGCACGACGAAGAAGTTGCCGAAGAGAGGCTGCAAAGCACGGTTCGAGTGAGAGCAATGGCAGGGAGAGTTCTCGGTGGTGTTAGGGTGGGTTTCGGGGGAGATGTGTTATGAGGTTTTCGAAGATAACCGTGGGTGTTTGGGATTTTTAATATATTTTATGAATTTGCACCTTAGGCCCACCACTTTGCGTTAATTTCATAGTTAAACTCAATTTTTGTTTTAAGTTAGTTGAAGTTTAAATAAATGTAATGATAATAATGTAATTTCATTTATACAACTCGAATTTAATAATACTAAGTGACGGAAATGATTTAAATAATAGAACAACGTTAACCTGTAAAAAATACGGGGTGTCACATCATCCCCTTGTTGAAGAAATTTTCGTACCGAAAATTAGATATCAGATTAACGTAGGACACCAGATTTAACGGCGACAACATAAGAGTGTTCAAAATTGCACAGGAAAGGGTTTTCGGAGTTCCTGAGATAAATCCAAAACACAGACGTACAGGTTCGCAAGAGTTGTGGCATCATCTCCTTGTTGAAAGGAATTTCGTCTCAAAATTTGAACATACACGTCAACGAACTACTAGTAAGCAAGTTGGTCAGTGAGTAAGCTGATTAGTTATCTGGAACATAGGCAAGATAGGATCTCTGAGGATTTCTGAACAAACCGTAGACAAAAGAACGTAAGGTTTCGTGAGAGCTATTTCTATGGCATACTCAGGGTTCCAATCAGTAGGTACTATTCCTAGCACTTTACTAAACTTATTGGACATATAACTCTTATCGGCACCAGAATCAAATAAAATGAAGGCATAATGACCATTTACAAGAAATCTACCAGATACTACAGTAGGATCATTAAGAGCCTCACATGAGCCCATTACGAACACTCTGCCCTTGGCACCACCATTCCATTCCCATTTCCGTTGTTGTTATGGTTATCAGAGTTATTCCCACCACCATGTTCTTCTTCAGTTTTGGGCAGTACCTTTGATGTGCCCAATTTGACCACACTCGTAGCAGCCTCTTTGTTCCCCTGTTGAGCTGGCTGCTTGGCTGCTAAGTTCACACGACAAATCTTAACAGAGTGGCCAAACTTGCCACATATCTCACAATTGTTCTTGTTACAAGACCCAGTGTGATGGTAGTTGCATTCATCACACTTAGGTAATGTTCCAATATAGACACTACCATGTTGTGAAGATGCAGAAGTTTGGTTGGACTGGTAGAAGTTGTCGAACTTCTTATGCTACTGAGAAGAGTTCTGCTTGTTATGTGAGCCAGACTCCCACTTTTTTTATTATGACCATCAGTAGTGGTAGAAGTAGAACCGCGTGGAGGTAGTTTACCTTATGTTATTACCTGGTCATTTAGTCTATGAGCCAGTCAAATTGCCTCCTGTATGGTAGTTGGTCGGGAAGCAGTGACCATTCCCTGGATTTCTGGAGACAATCCGTGCAGATATCTTTCGATCCTTAGAGAAGGAGGGCTGACCATGCTGGGCACAGGATAGCAAGTTCGTGAGATCAAGTGGTGTACGCCTCAATCTCGGAACCTGTTATCTTGAGATTCCAGAACTCCATCTCCAATTTTTGTACCTCTTCCCGAGGGCAGTATTCTTCTTTCTTAAAGTCATAAAATCCTCCCAGGTTGTCTGATTAGCAATCTCAACTCTAGCATTTGTACCTGGGTGTTCTAGAGGTGGCCAAAAAAATAGGTTCGGGAACGGTTTGGCCGAAAAACCCGAAACCGGTTTGAGGCCCAATCCGGTTTGGCTAAACGGTTCGAAACCGACCCGAACCACCGGTTCCCCCCCGGGTTTCCATTTCAAAACTAATATCAGTTTTTGAACCGAACCGGTTCCAAACCGGTTACAACCCGGTTTTCAAACGGTACCAAGTCGGTTTTCAACCCGGTTTCAAACCGGTTTTAACCCGGTTTTCAAACTGGTTACCGTTGGGTAACGACTATATAGTCGTTTCTTTCATTTTTGACCTTTTTTTGATGTTTTTTTTACCATTATACCCCCACTAGGTTAGTATATATATGTATTTGATGTTTTGGTTGAATCACAACAACTTATAACATTCTCTACTCTCAAAGATCTCAAAAACGCTCTCACAAATACTTTTGTTTTAAACGCTCTCATAAAAAATCTCTCAAATGGCTTCATCAAGTGCTCAATCATCTGTTGGTTGTGAAGCGTCTTCAAGCAACGTGGTGGTAGCAATCCTTCCTACGAATAGGAACCCCGAAATATGGTGCAATTACGATTTATGTCAAATGGCTAGCGGTCCAAACAAGGCTCGTTGCAAGTTTTGTCATAAGTTTTTCAAAAAAGATGCGAGCATAACGTCGAAAAACCGTATTGCAAATAAATATTGTAAAGCGTTAAAAGGTGAACCTTGTCAAGGTCAAGCTTCGATGACAAACGAAGGAAATATTTGAGCTTATAACGTTGATGCGGTTTGGGAGCAAATACGCATTTTGTAATTCAAGAAAGCTTGTCATTCAAACATTTCGACAACGAACGTTTGACTCGGCTTATTCAACGAACTCTCCAACCACGTTACACCGATGTAAGTCGTGCTACTCTTCGAAGAGTTGTTTAAAAATGTGGAAAAAAGCTAAAAGAATTAATATCTTATTTTAAAAATTTACAAACCAGTGTTAACTTAACTAGTGATGTTTGATCGACACCTCACGGTTCACGGACTCGTACATTAGTGTCACCGTCCATTGGGTTGAACCCGATTCGTGGCAAATGATGAAACATACGATTGCGTTTGAATTGTTTGATTATCCTCACCGGCCAAAACATTTTTTGCCTTATTGATAAAGTTATTCAAACGTATAAATTAGAAAATAAAATATTTTCTATATCTTTTGATAATACGTCAAATAACACTCTTGCGATAGATCATTTGAAATTAAAATAAAACCAATGTGTGAGGGTGTGTTTTTTCATAGTCGATGTGTTGCGCGCATCATAAACTTAGCCGTTCAAGACGGTTAAAAAACGATTGAAACAATTAAAGATTGTTTAAAATGAATGTTACGTGATATTTTTAGTAATAACCAAGATATACTAAATATCGCAAGTTTTGTAAAGACGCAAATACTAAATGTTTAGGCCCGAATGGGCGTACCAACAGGATAAATTCCACTTGTAACATGTTTGAAAAGGCTATTGAACAAAAAGAAAGTTTAATAGTCTTTCATAATAGTTTGATAAGTCGGGAAAGGCAAATTTTTACCATCCATCGGGTTGGGCCATTATCGAAGAAAAACAAAAATGCTTCAAATTTTAAAAACGCAACTACGTGTCTTTCTGGAGTTTATACCCAACGAGTCCGTTAGTACTTAACCAAATTTAGTTAATGACTTCAAAATTAAATGAAATGTCGTGTAGGGGTAGACCTTATACCGATATGATATCCCCAATGAAGAAAAACTTATCAAGTATTTAAAGAAATGTCTCCCGTTATTACATGTGCCGCTGCTTTAAACCCTTGTTTCAATTTGTCGGGGGTTGAAACTTACTTGATAAAATTATTTTAATTTCGATTTAGAAGTTGGTAACCCAATGTATAGTAAAACTTTAAAAGATACTTTTAACAAAAACAATTAGAACAAATGTATGATGTTTATTTATTAAATAGGGGAAAACACACAAATCCATGACGCTCTAAGGCATGCGGCAAATGCCGAAAGTTTGAATGATCCAATGTTTGATTTATATAATAATTTAAGGGATGAATGTAAAAACGTCAACGTGGTAACACTCCGAGTAGTGAACTCGAGAGGTATGGTCTTACAAACTTTTTATCGACCATGACTCCATAAAATTTAAAAATTTTGACTTATTGGCTTGGTGGAAAGGTAAGGAAGATCATTTTTCCCATCCTATCCACCATGGCCCGAGATTTACTAACCGTCCAAGCTTCCACGGTAGCTTCGAAATCTGCTTTTTCTGATAGTGGCAGCGTTATATATCAATAAGACGAACTCGACTCACTCCACAAGCGGTTGAAATGTCAATTTGCTTGAAGATCATTTGGATGCCGCGGTAAGAGTACAAGACAAACGATCACTGAAGGAGAACTGGAATACGAAGCAGAATTATACGAGGACGAGGTAGAGAGTAGATTGACACCAGGAATGACTGATGATGAAGCGGCATATGATGACTACCTTCGTAACAGTTCCGTTTCTGGTGGCGAGGAAAAACGTACAAGTATATACGAACGAGACGAAGAAACGACTATGCTAAATGTTTAGTTTTAAAATTATATATTGTTTATAAATTTTATAAATGTACAAGTATAATACGGACGAACGAGAGAGGATTTACCCTTGTATGTTTTTAAATTTATAAATGTTTTATATACTTTACTTGTGTTTAAATTGTATATTATGTATATAAATGTTTAAATTGTTTAATGTTTAATTTGTTTAAATGCTTATATATGTTTATAAATGTTATAAATTGTTTAAATTATATAATTGTTTTATGTTTTAAATGTTTAATAAAAAGTTTAAAATTTTCTTTGAATATAAAAAAATCCAAATTTTCCAAAAAAATGGTTTGGGCCGAACCGGTTTGGGCCCAAACCGGTTTGATAGGGTTGGGATTTTGGTTTGGAACCGGTTCCAACCGAACGGTTTGGACCCAAACCGGTTTTGACCAACTTTGACCAAACGGTTTCGGTTCGGAGCCCGAACCGGTTTGGGCCCCCAACCCGGTTTGTACACCTCTAGGGTGTTCGACCAGGATAAAGCAGCTCCGTCCAGGGTGCCAGTGGCGTATTTAACCCGATTTTCCACCGGACAATTGCACATCTCGAACACTGATTCTAGCCTCTCGAACCACCGTATCAGTCCTACGGCTCCTTCCGCTTCGTTGAACGGATTTGGTTTACAGCTCATAAAGGACTTGTACGTGCAAGTTCCTTGACCTGTAATGAACTTAGATCAGAACTTTGGATTTATGGAATGAATGTTACAACCTACGAAACTGGCGGAACGTTAACGTCAGATATGGATTTGGTTTTGCTTACCGATAGGAACGGGTGAGGATTAGGGTTGTGGTTTGCCAGTGCATCAGCCACATGATGCTTTATGAGGGCGGACAATTCTGCTGGAGTCATATTGATGGAACCACTACCACGTCTACGTCCAGAAATTCTTAACAATCACAACATACAAAAATAAGTAAATATGTAACATATCAACTTCGTTTAAGCATAAGTAATTAAAGAATTTAGCACACACACCTAAATGTTCAAATAATAATTTCTGGCAAATAAATTGTAAGTACATTATAATTAATCAAACCAAATATCAAAATCAGAACATAAGTCGGATGGGAACAACCCTTCCATCTAAGTGTGAAATGAACGAAAGTCTGATAATGAATAGAATGAATAAAGAAAGTAAATCAATGTGAATCGATGATCTGGTGCTATCCTCAGGCTCATCTTCTGGTTGCTCTTCTGGCTCTTCCTCTGGGTCTTCTTGTTAGGCTCTGGACTTGCGTTCAGACTTGACCAGTCTTGACTTGAACCAAGATATCAGGCGTGAGCTCCGGCTCGCTAGCGCAATATCCACTCGTCGCTAACCACACGCTTGAACAAACTAGTGACGCGATCCACATACTTGTTGTGATACTCCATTAGTGTATTGAATCGTCTCTTTAGCTCTTGATCTCCCCAACTGACTCCCGCGCTGCCCTCTTCAATGCTCGGTTGTCGTCCCACACTCAGCGACACGCTTACGCTCGACGTGTAAGGTAGCTGCCATAGCAGCCATGGCCTGCTCGGGAGGGCAGTGCAGGGGAGGTAGGGTAGGGGTAACAGGGTCCCTAGTCGATGCAACCTAGTACGGGGTCGGTTTTCAGGAGGTGAAGGAGCGTTCATCTCCTGAATAAGTCGGGTCTAAACACGGGGTAGTACTGCACTGGTGAACTGGTGGGTACTCGAGTAGGGCAAATGGCTGGTCAAGGTCAACCACCTCATTACTATTAGGACATCGGCCAATCATACGGTGTAAGGCCCTGATTCCAGGAAACCTCACAGTTGGTCATTCACAACAAAAATATAGATTTATAACATGCATTTAGATATATATATATTGCAGCGGAAAATATAGTATTTCAATTCCTTACAACCTAGTTAAATTTAAAATATAAACATTGTCTTTAAACATCGAATAGTCTTTAAAAATCCTCCTTAAACATTCTTCTTCATCAGGGAGCGGCCAGTCTTCAGATGCCAAGGCTTTAGATCCATGCATCCCATAAGGCCTCACCTGTCAACTAATATGCATAAAAAGTCAGCTTCACTGAGTAAATTCTAGGTTTACTTTGTTAAATAACTTTTGTAAGAGTAGGTATTAGCTTTAACATTTGAAAATAATCATCATCTATCAGAACATTGATACACATGGATTATCGCTTTATCAATGCTTGCCATTACTTATTAATTATTACTCTTCCTTATCCGTCAATTCCCAGTTACTATCGGTGCCTATGATAAACACAGGACTTTACCGATAGTCAATTCAGGCCTTACTGTCATACCCAAACATGCCATATTATCATGCCAATCCAGGCCTTACTGACCTGCTGTTTGAGCCTTACTTTATCATCGTGAGGGCACAACAGATGCAATCTCCTTTATAATTGCTTGCAAGGCTTTACTTTTATCAGGTACACGTTATGGGCCCAAATCAGTTCTTAAGTTTCACTTATATCTTTAGTTTCACATACACTTAACACATAATAAGAAGCAAACTCTTAGTCTAAGCATTCACATTTCATCAAACCATGAGAGATAAACCAGATAACCGACCCTCACGAGATAGCGGGGGTATATGGGGGCGGCAGCCCCTGGTAGCGAGGTTCTAGGGGCGGAGCCCTAGTGGGGTCCAAGGGGCAACGCCCCTGGCTGGGGTCCAACGGTTCTAGGGGCGGCAGCCCGAAAATTAATTTTGAACAATTTAAATGGCACATTTTACTTTAGAAATTTTATTTTCTTGATAAGAGGTCTTAAAAAACCGTCATCATAAAAGTATGTATTTTTGTATGTATGTCCCCCAAAAACATTGAAAACGGGGTAAAGGAGGGGTTCTAGAACTCACTTGAACTTAGAAAATAGCTCAATTCTAAGTTACTTAAGCTATACTTCGAATACACAAGCTGCACGGAAGTTAATACACAAAAAACGACATTTTCTTCCTATTTTCGCTGCCAGGTTCGCTGCCAGTTCGCTTGCAGTTTCGCTACACAGTTTCGCTGGGCAGCACTTCTGCCAGTTTCGCTGGACAGATTCCGCTGCATGAGCGCCTAACTTTCGTTGGAATTTCCTATATTCGCTAAGTCTTAATGGTTTTCTCGAACACAGCAGTTTCGTAAGCGAAACTACGGTTTGATGGTTGAAGGGACAATTTCGCTGGTGAAGGTACAATTTCACTGGTCGGGCTTACAGTTTCGCCGGATGCATAAAAATGGACGAACCAGCCCGTTTTTAACCCAAAAATCTTAACTTTTTACGTCCAAATCCTTGGTTTACCATCCATGAAACCTATCTAACCTTTTTACACGTTTTCATACGTATGTTTTTTTGAAATTTTTTGAAACCAAAACCCTAGAAATCCGGATCTGTTCTAAAAGGATGTTTGAATGACGATTCTTACCTTGATTTGTTACCCTTTATGGTTAAAGCTCCAACACTCAGATCTTCAATATCTTCCACAATAGCACACCAAATTCTTGGGTTTTTCTTCACTTTCCATTACTTCTCTCTCTAGAAACTTGGGGGCTAGGGTTGCAAATGATAGGATGGAGGGTCATGCGTGTTTAAGGGTTGATTAAGGCCTTTAAACCCATCAAACATAGCCTATTAGGGTAATTAGTCCATAGCCCACTAACTCATTATATTATTATTATTTATTAACCCTTAAAAATCCCATTATTATTAAATGGCTTGCTTCGGGAATTTCGGGGCGTTACATACGGATTCGTAATATGAGGTATACAGTCGTCATGTCTAGGCCTCTTTCCTCGAGAAAATGAAGAGTTAGGTGCTGATGATGAAGGCGCCATTCCTGCAAAGAACGCTCACATGAACGAGCAACAATAAGCAAACTAGCAAGGCAAGCAAACAAAGCATAACAAACTAAACGTGTCTATATGCGTGTAACTAAGGCAACAGGCTATAGTCTAAATGCAATGCAAATGAGATGCAATATCAATTTAGTTCGCTATAACCAATGGCTTGATACCAATCTGTCACACCCTCAATTTTCACAAACCGGGTATTACCGTTAGGAGTGTAACTTCCAGGATCTCAGCCACTAGTTACACCAAATGACCGTTAAATATAAATATATTAATTTTTAATGTTTGAAATTACCAAATACCAATTTATTAACGTAAACATAATAGAAGTTGCGGAAGCATAATAAATCTTGAATCTTTAAATGGCGCAAACACGCGCAAACCAAATAAATAAAATTTATTGAAAACCTTTTAAATAAATCACGTGTGACGTTGAATGCATGACTGATATGATCCTAAGCGGTGCGGTCTTGTGAACCTGAAAGAAACATGCTAAAAGTGTAACACAAGGTTGGTGAGTTCACAGGTTTTGATAAATAGAACATAAAGTAAACAGATACAGTAAACAAAGTAATATCAGTAGATAGCTAGTCCACTTAAACAGTTACTAAGTGTATGAAGCTCGCAACCGAAGCTGACAATGTAATGAACGCCTTGGCTGTGAATACCAGGTCACAGCAACAAAAATTAGGTCAATTTAAACACCCGTTTGACAAACGTTGTGCTAGCGCGACTAGCCCGGGTGGGATTTGTCAAACCCAGTAGATCTACTCAGAATTACCTCGCTATAATACGTACATTAACGTTTCGAGAATGAGAACTTAAGTGGGATCACACTAGTAAGCAAGTGATATTACAGTAATACTAATCAATGAAAATAGGTTTGAACACATGTTTCTTTCCCCAATAAAAGTAGGAAAAGTAAGGATGAGAACTCACCTTGAATGCACAGCAACAAAGTAATGCAGAGAACAAGAAATTAGGTTTCCGAATAACCTGAATTTTAGTTAACATATAATTAATATCATATACTAATAATTTGGTCGTACGGTTTCGCGTTCTCGGTTCGGGTACGGTGCCGGCGATCGGTATTTCCCCACTCACGTGCAGGCACATTCAAATATTAATTCACTCAAATGTATAAACTC